>BMAV01000438.1:0-75000 GCA_019973955.1 Trichonephila inaurata madagascariensis
ATTTTTACTTTAAAGTACGTTAACTCTGCCATCTTCTCATGGCTGCTACCATGCGTTTAAAATATTTCTGTTATTTTGTGTCACCTTGTATTTGTTCTGTATCAGTGTGTTCCTGTTTGTTGATCTCCAAAATTTCACTTGAAGTACTTTAACGGATCTAGGGCCTTTTTTGCTCTGTTTTTCTTTCGTCCCTTTTTTTGTTTTTATGTTTTGTTGCCTCAAGTATATCATAAAAAATTTTCCCAAACCCCAACAATTCCCAACCCACAGGTTTAAAAACGTTTTTTAAAAATTAAAAGGTTTTTTTTGACCTTATAAAAAAAGGGCAAATTAAAATCATACATTCACATGAATTTGGAAGGTGGTGAGAAATACAATCCACGACAATAATATGTTTGAATGCCCCAAAATTAAAAAGCAGAACATTCTTTTTTGAAGATGCTAGTCTCTTTTGTGAATGAAGTTTTGCTTATATCGGGGTGGTAATTAGATTATTTTTTTAATAATTAACATTGTATTCATTAATTATCTATACTATTCCGTATTCAGAAACCGTAAGGATGGAAGCTTTTTCATACAAATATAAAATTTTGTATGAAATTTCTGCTACTTAATTAAATATGTTTGTTTTTGGAGAATACTGACATCCCCTTATTGGGTCATATGTTCAGCACTTGGGATTTTTTTAGAGAAAAGATATTTTTTAAAATTTGGGGGGGTTCTACCCCCTTTAAAATAATCTTCTTTTTAAAATTATTCTTTAACTGTTGAGTTTGTAACCGTTTTCCGTAGAGATGACTCAATTTTATACTTAGTGCTATTTAAACCTTGGCAATGGGTGTTAGATTAAGGTTAAGGCTTGGCAAGGTTAATAGTGTATTGTGAATCGTGAGCCGTTGTCCTGAAGTTAGTAATCAGGCTATAACGCCCATTCAGTGATCTAATAGAGAAGTTGGTTTGAAGAGGGCTATAACAGATTAGGAAAAATTTGAAAAGTGATCTACAAGTTGATCTAAAGATGTGTGTTTTGAATAAACTTATAAGCTAAGATTAAGAGATTTGCTGACTGCCCTCAAGGTTATTGAATTGTTTATAAAAATTGATGATAAAGAGATAAGTCATAAATAAAAGTAATTATTTTTATAACTATGTCTGTGCTTCTTCAAAGACCCTAACAATACCTGCAATCTCCAAGTTGCGACAAATTCCTTAGAATTACCTGATATTGAGCACTTCAGTATTGTTTTTAGTAAGAATTATTAAATTTGTACCATACTTATATGACGCTTACACTCATCATTTGAAAATTATTTGAAAACAAAAGTAAAATTGTTTCTCAAAAAAAAATTAACCACAGCATTACCATCTGTTGACACTATATTGAAAGTCTAAATAATTTAGTGAACAGACGAGGGATATCACCGTTTCCATGCAACCTGAATATTACACATCAACAGTTAATTACGAAAAAAGAAGAGATGTTAAGCATATGTGCTGCACACATGAATGGTGATGCATGGGCTTTCAGTCTCCATAATGTCTGAATTTTCTTTAAAATCTAACTTTAAAGTCCATTCTTTTAAATAAAATAACAAAAAATATATTTCCTGTATTATTAATGCCTGTATATAAGTGAAAAAAAAAGGTAAATAATATTTTTAATTTACAAGATTTATTTTTTTTCTCGCTTCTCATATTTCAAACTTCACTTTTAGGCATTAAGATATAGGTACGTTCAAATAAATATAAGAAATTGAAAAATAATACAGAAATGTCTTCTTTTTTCCAAACTTCAAGATCGATGAAAGAGTGGGAGTTACATTTTTACTTGAAAGAATTTTTGTCTTTTGTGCTAAAGGCAACTTTTCTAGAGTATAGCGATCGAAAAAAAAAAAAAATTGCCTTTATATTTCATATGCGGAAATAAATGTTAAAAAAATATAGATTTAAAGAGCAGCAATATAAAATTTTTTTAAATTCTCATTCAAACAATGTACTTCCCTACTGTAATATTAAAAATTAGCAAGAGAAACAAATTTGAATGTCTCAGGCAATATAAATATGTGTACTTTATTTTTTATGACCTCAAAGATATTAAGATTTGAAAAATAATTTGTTACAAGAGAAGAAAAAATCGGAATAGCCTTTCTTAATGCTATATATTTCGTTCACATTTTAAACTCTTGACAACATGGACCTCGTTTTTTTTTTTTTTTCTCATCTAGAGACATAAAATTTGCATATTAATGCTGTATATTGCTTCTTTACAACCACTAACTTCCAAAAATTATTTACACAAATCTATACCGAAGTTAATAAAATTTCAATAAAAAAAACAACTTTAACTTATGAAACCAAAGTTCGCCTATGCTATGAAACGATAACCACCTCCATCAAAACAAAGGGAGTTCACTGACACTCACTAGATTCATAGATCTTCTACAACAGAAGAAACCAACAAACGAAAATTAACGGTATTAATTTTTTGGGCAGAGAGCCCCTGATTCAGTATGTCCATAAATCTTTATCCCTCGACAGTCAAACTGTGGGCGGCAGAACAATGCCATACGATATTGATTCCCTCCCCCAAAATAAACATCTCAATCACGCTGAACGCCTAGTAGTCCATTTATTTGACCATTCCAAGTTCATCAAAAACCCTCCAGGTCTTTGACCCTGAATGAATTCCCTTAGCATTGAGTCGCTGTGTCTGCAACTTCTGACATCATCTGAATCCATTAAATGGAACAGTAGGAGTAGTTGTCATTCTGTTAGGGAATTGATTCCCTTATGTCCCTTCACGTGGTAGAGTTGTTTTATTTTGTTTGTTACGAAAAATCGAGAGAGTTTTTCGAATAAGCGAATTTGTGAAGACAGGTTTCGATGGGATATGGTTTGTCCGGACAATAATTTGTTTCGATGCTCTATCTGGAAGGGAAAAAATTTTTTTTCTGGGGGAACTTCATTTCTTAATGGACAACGTCGCCTGATGGACTGCTAGAATATGAGGAAGTTTCTGGGGAGGAATGCACTTGTATTCTTATTTCCGTTCTTATTAAGGCATTATTATGTATTATTTTCCAAAGAATGCAACATGTTTATTAAAGACGAGTCTAAAACACACGAATTTAGTCAGTCAGAATGAAATGTATAAAGAAACAGGAATTAAAAACATAAGAAAAATATTTATTTAACATATAAAAAGAAACAATGAAAGTGTTTGCGTGATTAAATAATTTATATATATAATGGTTTTTTTAGTCCAAATATTGAACTTAACTGTTTTTTGAGGCAATATGTTGAAAATTTTGCTTTGAGAATCAATATTTTTTCTTGTTTAGTGTCTTAAAATAAATCATATGATCAACTTTTTGAAGCTTGTTACGAATGGCAAAAAGACGGACAATAATACGCCCTTTCTTAACAGTGTGGACACTTAAATCAGTCAGCCTGCCAGTTCGGTGAAGAAAGCCGGTGTCAATGTCTGCGCGCGAAATTCCTCTCGTTATTTGTATAGTATTAACTGTTTTGATGTAATTGTAACTGTGCTTTAAGGAGAATAAGAGTTATTTTGAATTGATTAAAAATTATTTGAGCTAACCACCGTAGTAATTCCTGATTGCAGGTTATAAATGGCGCCCCAACTTTGCCCCTTTGGAAAATTACCAAAATCAATTGTTTTTGGAAAATGTAAAATAATATAAATATTTATTTATAAAAGTCACTATCCTTTTTGGGATAAAAAAAAAAAAGGTTGGGTAAATCAAACAAACAAGGGGGGAAAGATTTTTCGATATTACAAGTTTGAAAAGGGAAGATGGCTAAAATCAATTGCTTATCAAAAAGTTTGGGAAAAAATTTGGCTTCTCAAAATGGCCCCCAAAACCCAGGTTATTTTTTAAAAAATATTTTTTATAGTATCGAAAACTATGCAAAAACTACTTAATACATTCCTTATGGAATTTTTTTAAAAAATAAAATAGAGATATATATTGTTTTAAAAGAAATCAATAAGTATGAAAAAATTCTAGAATTTGGAGTATTGTTGTTTTGCATGCTAAAACTTTGTAATTTAGCCATAAGGGTTATTTATATCTATAAAGATAAAAAAAATATTTTCATTGCATATAAAAGGTTCAAAAATAGTTTTCAATAACTCTGAAAAAACCTCTAGAATTTCAACTATTTCTTTTAAAGTTTAATTCATATTAATTTTAACTAAGGAACTTAAAACCCTTGTGAGAAATGACAACATTGCTCTTAATACGAAACTTTAATCAAGAAAAGTAATATTAAAAATAAATGAATATTCTGCTAACTGTTTGTGTGAGCAATACAAAATGGGAATAAATTTTTAATTTTCCCCTTATCTTGAAAGATATTTATTTAAAAAGGAAAAGATACTTTGTTCTCTTTGGAATCTTTTTTCTCTTTGTTTCCATGGAAACTGCTGCAAAGTTGCTTTTAGCTTGTTAAATGGGAATTCAAGCGTACTAGATATTTGCCTTTCATCATTTTTCATTTTAATGGACATAAAGTGTTCGATATGAGAGGTAAAACAAAATACTTTTTTTAAATTTTCACCTTATATATATATTTTTAGTGACGTACAATAAGTCAATTAGCTATCTTTTTATATTATTGAATGTAAAAAATCTTGTAAAAAAAACTTTTAATATGATTGATGCTTAAAAAATAATCTAACGGGACACAGAACGATGCAATTGAAAAAAATCTGTCAATAATTCAAATGAAATGTTTTTTCTAAACTATTATTTACATAATTTCCTATAATCTCACAAAAATTGAAAAACTCCAAGTTAAAAAAAAATCTTGAATTGTGATAAATTTTATGTTCGTTTTTATAAATATTCATATCCCAATAACAAAAAAGCACTTTTAATAGACTTGTCTCAGAAAGATAAAAAAAAT
Source organism: Trichonephila inaurata madagascariensis (assembly GCA_019973955.1). NCBI lineage: Eukaryota > Metazoa > Arthropoda > Arachnida > Araneae > Nephilidae > Trichonephila > Trichonephila inaurata. The sequence continues at coordinate 4,933 of BMAV01000438.1, forward strand.
AACCAATTTATCTTCGTTTAAAATTGTTAAGGCATTGTTTCTATATTGCCAAATGCTTCGATATTTTTCTTCTCATTTCTACTAGTACATATATCAAAATTTGGTATGCATTTTTGAATTAAAGTAATAGTTATTTTTTAAATAGTTAAATTTAGAATTTATATATTTTTCCCTGAATTTTCAATAAGCATTCATACAAAAAGTGTTCTATGAGTATCAATAATGTTAGTAGAAAACCTATACCAATTTTTGTAAAATTTCATACGAGTATGTTAGTTATTGTGTTTGTCGCTGGCGTTCTACACCCAAGGTTGCGAATTCGACCCCGGTCTAAGTCGGTGGATTTTCAGGATGCAGAAAACGACAGCGGCTATGTCGTAGGATTATACGGTATGTAAAAGATCCCTAGAGTCCTTGTTTTGGCTTTGTGCTCTCGGTAAAATTAAATCCTAGTACAGTTTGGCATCGTCAGATTTCAGGTGTCTCCCCGGGAAAACCCCGGGGTGTCAAATTACATCCCATTGATATCCCCTTTAATGTTGCCATCAAAAAGAGATAACTTGGGGGAATAAAAATCTGCAATGTAAAACCCCAATCCGGTCCATTAGAAATTTTTTTAAAAAAAGTTATTGTAAAAATAAATTTTTAAAAATTTTTTAAAAATATTTTTAAATTTTTCTTTAAAAAAATTAAATGGTTATCCTTTTGTACTATTTTGAGCACAAAAATTGCTTTACGTTGTACACACACATAGGTAACAAGTAGGGATTGTAATACCGGTATACCGGGATACACACCGTATCCCGGTATTTTAAGTCATTTGTACAATTTTGTAATACCAGTATTCACAAATTTAAATACCAGTTTTTTCGGTATTTACTAGAAACAGAACATATGTTAAAGTTTGATTATAAAACGCGTTGGAATAGTTTACTCCTATTGATGGAATGAGTTTTGAAACTAAAAAATACAACCCAAAAGCAATGATCGACTTAAACCTGCAATTTAATTTTTCCGATAGTGAATACAGCTTAATATCCAGAACTGTGTCAGCTCTATTTCCAATAAAATTGGCTAGACATTATGCGGAGAGAGAGAGAGAGATTCTAATTTATTAATACAAAAAGAACCATAAATTTCATATTTCAGTCACTGAAAAAACAGTACACATCATTATCTGAAGAATTATATATTACATTGTAAAATCTCACAGAAAAAAGGTATACCGAAATAGAAAATTCCTACGGTATTTACATAATTATAATGATTTTAAAAATGAAAAAGAAAAAAAGAAAATAGACTAACCCAAATTTAAAATTTAATCAAGTTTATAGTAAATTTTCTTAACCTTTTTTTCCCAGAAGCTTATCCAAAGAAGAATTCGTATAGTTGTCGTGAAAGATGTACACTAATGTTGATAGTGAAAAGGAAATTTTCTCTCAACAAAATTAAAAATTTGCGATAATAAAAATTTAAAAACCAAAAAACAATACAGAAATCAGTTAACCCAAAACCATCTGAAGAAAAAAATATTTATTTAAGAATTGAACACATAGGAATTTTTTAAAAAGGGATGGGGCCCAGGGTCGAAAATTCACTATTCTCATTGCTCCCAAAACGCTCCCCAAAATATTCTTTTGTCATTTTGGGGAAAAAAAAGTAAAATTAATTATTGAATGAAAAAAATGAAATAATTATTAATGCAAATAGTTAATTAAATTTTTCGTACTATATATATAAAATTATAATCAATTAAAAAAAAATCATGGACTTTGGGGAGGCAGCGGAGGACCCCTCTAGTTCGCCACTGAGATGAGGGATTTAGAGGTAAATACTTGGAAAAAGTATATCGCGCGCATGGCTAATAGTACCACCAACTAGCGTAGATGCTGAAAGAGCGTTTTCGGCAGCTGGTAATTTTTGCACAAAATTAAGTTCCAGGCTTAATGACAGTACAATTAATGCATTAAATTTTTTAGATCACATTTCAAAAATTTATTATAGTGCGACAGACTGAATAGTGATTTTTACACTTTTTGTAGATTTAAATAAATAAGATGTTCCTTTACTTTTTTAGGATTCTTTAAATACCGTTATAATTTATAAGTTGCAAATTATTCTTCGTGATATTTACACTCTCTAAGAAAATTGGCAAAGAAAACAAAGATACACCTGTGCTTTCTTTCTTTTTCTGAAATTTCTACTACCGGTATTAAAACCGGTATTAAGAAGTAAAAAATACCGATTGCCGGTATCAAACTTTTAAACCGGTATTACAATCCCCAGTTACTAGCCAGAGAATTGCAAAAAACCAATAAATAAGAATTATTTTAAATTGTACCATGTCCCCCTTAACAAAGGTATGTAAATATTCCTTGGTGAAGTACATATGTGTGCAGATATCATTAAACTTAAGTACATAAATCTCATTTCGGTAAAATATCAAACATTCACCAAATTTTTCAATTACGAACCAATTTAATAAATATTTAAAATATAAAAATTCTTTCTCGGTTTTTTCAGAATTTTGACTGATTTTCAAGATAGAAAAACATCTTACTTAGTTTGAAGACAACAAGAAATGGAAATAAAAATTTTCTCAGTCTTAAAAACGAATTTTTGACTGATTTTCAAGACAGAAAAATATCCTACTAGTTTAAAAACAACGAGAAAACAAAAATTCAAATTTTAGAAAATTACTCAAAAAGTGACCTGTATCCATTTCTACGAAAACGATCTCAGAAGAAATCTGTTTTCCAGAACTTTCTTTCGAGTTTTGATTTCTTTTTGTTGTTGATTGTTAAAAAAATATTAAATATTGTTTTCGTCATTCCAACAACAGTATTCCATCTTCGGTTTCAATCCCATTTTCTTCCAAAAGGGAGTACAATCAGACGCCAAAGTTTTCAATTACAACGTTTTATCTCGATGCTGATTTAATTTAGTGTTCCATAAATCTGGACATAAAAGCATTAAAAGCGACGTGAACGCCCCCGATATGTTTACTCCTCCGGGCAGATACAAATACATGTGGGTGGAAAAATCAGTAAACGTTTTAGGGAAAAGGGGTTTAAAATAAACCAAAAATTAAATTTCAAAAGTTCATCTAAGAAAATAAGTTTAAAAAAGCAAATCCTCATTGCACGCATAAAGCCAATTTCAGTAATTTGTGGATTGAAAGAACCAAAAAACACTGAGTTAAAATTATTATGTGTAACAGTTAAAATAAGCAAATGTATCAAATATTTTCTTGAGGATTGAGAGGAAAGGGTTAGATATTTAAAAATGGTCAGCGAGAAGGAATGGCTAAAAATAGTACATGCGTAGGTGTTTAGAAATAAATCTCGAATCGCAATAGCACAGGTCAAACTTAATATACGAAAAGTTGTTCTAGATATTTCAAAATGAAAAAGTAAAATGTAAATCATACTTTAGAGAGTTAAGGCTGACGAAACTTTTTTGCTTTATGCATAATGCAAAAGAAACATAATACAGAATGCTTTATTTAGGACTAGAAAATTTAAACCCTGCATGAAACTAAAGAATTTCCGATTTTTGTTAACCGGAAATTGCTTCTCGGTCTTATATTACTTTATGTGGTTAAAATTAAAGCTTTAGAAATAATTTAAATCTTTAAATGTTTCTAAAAATAAACATAAATTGGAAATAGAATATTCTCTTATTTTTTGATGGCGAAATTTTTTTTTCTTCTTGAGAAAGAACATTTGAGTAATAAATCTTAACTAGTAATGGGAACTTATCGCGTAGAAAGGATTTTCTAAAGTATATGATTGCATTTGTTAATATTATAAGTAAATCGAATAAGTTGCATCATAATAATAGCAAAATAAATAAGAGAGGATGTGGGACTTATATTAATCGAAAAAGTTTGAAACTTTTAAGTTGTTTCATTAGGAAAACGAAAAGAAAAATGTAATTCAAAAAAGGATATCTTAACTACTATTCCAACTAAAGGTAAATATGCGTAATGCATTATTTCTAATCAAAAGTAAATTATATTTTTATTCATGTAGCTAAATTAAATTTAACTATAGAAAAAAAACTTTTAGTATCTTAAATGTAATGACAAATTCATTCAGATCAAATGTAATAAAATTCTAACTTAGAATTTTGCAACTGATCAGAAACTCAGAATACAGCAGATTTTAAACGAATTATTTACTAGGAATAATTTTAAGCTTGTTTGAATCTATGTTAATATGCATATTACAAAAAATAATTTGAGCACTCTTCATGTTTTTTAGCGAAAAAAACTAATTTCTAAGAAAAAGTTAAAGTTAGTATTTATTTTTAAGCATTATTTGTACCAATATTAAAAATCTGTTGAACATTAGGGACACTTTTACTCCTATATACTTTGTTACTAAACGTATAACGCTCGTACCTCGTTAAATGCACCCTTTTATTTTTAATACAGTCGGAACTACATTTTACGAACCGCCATATTGCGAATTTTCTATTTTGCAAACTTTTTCCTGGAACCAAGAAAATTTTACTGTTTTTCTTAGTTAAACAGCCTCCGAAAGAGCGAAATCCATTTTCTATTTAATGAACTTTTTCTCTTGAGATTCGATTTTTTTTCTTCCTATTTTTAAAATATTTTTGGAGACACATAAAAATTATTCTCTCTTTTAACAAATTTTATGGAGATCAATGAATTTGAACTGGTTTTACCTGGTGCCTAACTCACCTGGAGAAATAAAATTACAGTAACTCTAAACATTTCATTTTTTCAAACAAAAAATACGAACTAAATTAACAGACTTTATTAGTAATTAAATTTAAAGACGCATGTGGTAATGTATGCTTAAAATTAGGGTTGTAAAATAACTCATAGACTTAAAATAAGAAAGCGTCATTAAAATTCATTAAGTTTAGCATAAAAGTATCCTTTTTTGAAAATGCAGCCTATACCGGAATAAAGGGGTTTTTTGTCCATATTTTTTGCTTTTCTTGCAGATTTTTTTTGATGAGTGAGACATATAAAATAAATAGATATTAATTTACAGAAAATCGTGTGAATAACTACTTTTTCCAATAATATAAAAAATTTGTTTTACGTACTTTAAAAAGTATACTTGAAAGCATACTCTATTTAACGAATTTTCCACATAACTAACTTTTTTTCAGGATTTAGATATTTCATAAAAATATAGGTCCAACTGTTATATCAAAATATGCTTATGGTTAAAGATTCTAACCAAATCGAATTAGCGGACTGTACATTCTAAATAGAGATAGAAGTTAATCTAATGAATTTTTTTTTAAGAATACACGGTTGTTACGAATTAGAAATGTGAATGGAGTCGAATATATTATTAAAAATATAATTTCAACACAATAAGTATTTTAACATTGAGAATTTAACAAGAACAAAGTTTTAACATATCTAACTTTATCCCATGATTTGATTCATGCATAAAAACGAATAAAAACATATAGCAATTAAACAGGACAAAAAAAATCTGTTGCCAGATAATTTACATGAATAGAAACGCGTGACAAATAAAAAAAAAATACTTAGTATATCGGAGTTTCTTCAGAGTTCATTAGCCAACAGTGTTAAAAGCTTTAAAATATAAAGTTTATATCTTAATTCCTTCCATTGTCAATTTTATATTATTAAAATGAATCAATATTAGCTGATAAATGATTCGTTAATTCAAAGCAAAACTAAGTGCAATTGGTTTGTTTGAAGTTCGCTAATGTTAATTGTAGTATATTATATATGTACATATATAATGTAATTACATTATTACACATATTAATATTACATTGCAATCTTGTTACAGTCAGTGTTATATTCGTTTATTTTTAATTTATATTTCGTAATATAATAATAGATATATAAATGAAGGTAAGATTAAATTTTGTAAAGGAAAAGAGAAACTGTGCAGGATTTCAAATTTCATTTTAAAATTAATTAAACTTTGCCTTAAGAATGATACGAAACATAATAATATGTAATCCAATAGTGAGTTCACAAAATGTTGTTTTATATTTATGAAAAATTTTAAAGTCGAAGCTTCGTCTAATTTCCAACTAACAATAAGACTAAAATTCCTGGAAAGGAATACAATCCTTTTAAAAAATTATTAAGAAAACTTTTCCAATCTAACTCGACAGATTTCCTTTTGAATTTTTTATTGCTACGGGAAAAGATTATTAAACTGCAACGGGTCAGTGAGCTTTTACATTAAGGTAGTAATTCCAACCCAATTTCTAGAGAAAAGTAATAGAATTATTGATTATCTTTTAGGAGGGAAAAAAAGTCATTCTTTTAATTTTCTTATATTAAATCTGAATACAAGAGTAAAGTCGTTTTTTAGAATCAGATTTTATCAATGAATAGATCGAAATATTTTTAAAGACTTTTTAGATGGTACAAAAAGAAATCGTTTGAAAAATTAGAATGGTTAATGTAAAAAATGGTTGAAGAAATTGCATTGAAATATTTATTATAATACTGTAAAAAAATGATGGAATTTATTAATTAATGGGAAATATTTATATCCTTTACAATCTGTCTCGTAAAAAAAGTAAATGTGTAATTAAAAGGGTTTTTTTTTTCCTTTTGTGACCCAAGGCATGTTTTCTTATGAAAATCGATTCGGATGTTTTCATGTAATGCAGTTTTTTTTGTTGCTGAGAAAAAATATTAACGTTACTGTAGAAAGCTGTTCATTGATTTTTTTCTCTCTTAAATGAATGTATTTGAATGCGTACAATAGAAAGAATAAATAATTTATGAACCGATACTACCTTTTTGAAGATTGCTTACATTAATATTTATAATTTAATGGCATAAAATGAAGTACAACTTTATTTGTCTAAGCTTCAAATGTTTATTTGTTATAATAATTATAATTTTGATAAACTAAAAATTTACAAATAAAATTTTAAAAAAAAATTATAAATAGCTTTTTATGGGTAAGGTAGTAATTTAAATGTTAAAAATTTTTTTGGGTTTTCGAAAATCATATGCATAATACTTACAGTTTCTTTACACCAACTTAGAGCTTGCCAGAACTTCAATGAATGTCTTATAGTTTGTTTATAAAGCTTTTTGTTAATTATAAGGAAAGAAAATAAACTTTTGGTTTGTACTTCTTGCATTTATTTCTGAAGAGCAATTTCGTACAAAAATAACATATTACTTGCCTGTAAGCTTATTCTTCAAAAAACTATACATACAGTATTTAAATATATTAATATTATTAATTATTAATTATATATAATATTAACTAAATATATTAATATTATAATTATAAAAATATTATACAGTATTTAAATAAAAAAAGTATTAAAACTAATTGTGTGTGTGTGTGTGTGTGTGTGTGTGAGTGTGTGTGTGTGTGTGTGTGTGTGTGTGTGTGTGTGTGTGTGTGTGTGTGTGTGTGTGTGTGTGTGTGTGTGTGTGTGTGTGTGTGTGTGTGTGTGTGTGTGTGTGTGTGTGTGTGTGTGTGTGTGTGTGTGTGTGTGTGTGTGTGTGTGTGTGTGTGTGTGTGTGTGTGTGTGTGTGTGTGTGTGTGTGTGATCATCATATTTATTACTTGCGCATTTTAGTAACTATAATATATTCGGATAACGAAAAATCAAGCACGAAAGCTTACTACTTTAAGATAGCCACATCTATCAATACTATTACTATTAGTTTATGATAAATGGCATAATTTTCGTGTTTGGAATTATTCAATATTTCTATTTGCAATGTTTAATCTAATAGACCATGTATGTAACATTTGAAATAAATATACATATGTATCATGTTTTTCCCAGAGCACTACATAATTATGAAAGTAAACTTTAAAATAAGCAAGAACTTCCAATGTTAATTAACGTTTCTTGACGAAACTACAACTTTAAAACAAAACAAAAACTTGTTGAAATGAACTTATCAGTGCCAACATTGTTTTAAAATGGTAACTACAATAGAGAGTGTAAATAATGGAGGCAAGACAAGTTTCGCTTTCATTTGAGAAAATCTCTTTCACTTTGCCCTTAAGGTAATTAAAATATGCATCAAGTTGCTAAAGTACATAACTCTAGATTAGAAGCTTCTACTATGGAAATCCTACCTTTTCCTTTGTAAACTGTGAGTGTGATTATTGTACTTAATTAGATTACAAAATAAGCTATGCTCCTACATGAAACTTGACTTCAGAGAGTACGAAGCTTGAAACTGTGATAAATGTAATGCATGTAAGAGATATATTTTCCATTTAAAAGTCTTGCAATATTTACGTTGTACAATTATTTTCTTGAGTTCTTGGTTAATATTTAATCATTTTCTATTGCTGAGATTGCGCATATAAAACTACATATCAAAATAATTAATTGAAAACATATGAGTTTGTAGGTATTTGGGATTAACAGTCGTATATGGAGAATCAAATCATTCGTACTAATATACATGACATACACATGTACAAATTTATATTGAAATCGTAGGTGTATTTAGAGGTGTTACCTCTGAGACAATTGTGTAAATAAATTCTTCTTATACTTCTATATAAAGTCTAGGATCGAAAAGAGCATTGTATATTTAATTCACTGATTAATTTGTGGTGTATTTGAAAAGAATATCGTTTTCGAAAACATATTGTTTTGTAAGGTCTAATTTTTGTTTGTTTGCTTGTTTGTTTTTTTAGTTTTCAGAAAAAAATATATTTCAGATTTTAAAAAAATAAAACAGTTTCTATTTTTCAAACATGCTGCGCGTGACTATGAAAATACAATACCAAAAAGATTAAGCATAAAAGGATGCAAATTACAACACAGACATATACTATACTGTTCGAATTAATTGGGCAAACGTGTTTTTCTTATTTGAGTTGGTATGCGATTACTAATGATGTCCTGGACCAACTCAAACCCGTTATATCTGCCTTTAGGTAATATGACGGATCAACTTTAACTATAATTTATTCATTTTAATGTATCAGGAGCTCAGTTGTGAGCCTTTCAGAGGGGCAGTTGGTAATTTCAATTTTGCGTTCTGTACAAGACGTGTTACTCTTACTTTTTCAAAGATGGATATCATTCCGAGGAAGCATTTTAAAATAAATCGCTCTCAATGAACGTCTTTCTATGATCTGAGAGTTATAACTGTGGCAGTTGGAGTGATTGAATTAAGTGTTTTAAGAAGATTTCAAAAGTCTGAAAAAGAAAAGTGGGGATGCAAGTGAAAAGCTACTCCAAGGGAATTGATAAAACTTTAATAAGAAATAGAAAATAAATCCAAGAAAGACAAGCATAGACCTTTAAAGGGATTTATTGGATAATGGTGTTGAAGTGAGTACCTCAACTGCAAAGGAAAAGGCTTCTGGAAGGTAGCAAATGAAGGTAGAAAATGATGAAAAAAGATTTAGCAAGGGCCAAAAATTACTAATCATGGACTGTTAACGACTGGAAGAAGGTGATTTTGAGTGATGAAACAGTTATTTGTGCAGGGATACAAATCAAGTCTAGTTAGACGAAGTGAAGTTGAAACTGTGTTATCAGATCATATCCAACAGATTGTAAGACACCCTTCTAAACAGATGTTTGGGAGTTTTTTCACAACAAATGGAACCTGAAAGCTTAGTTCCTCTTAAATACATGTTGAATTCTGTCAAATATATAGAAATATTATGATGTAGGATTGCTCCATTCATGGAAACATTTGATGGAACATTTCAACATGATTTGACCTCTTATCACAATTCGAAATTGGTCCATACCTTTATGCGAAAAATAAAATAAAAGTGCTCTATTGGCTTGAAAATTCCCCAGACTTAAATCCTATTCAAAACTAATGGCATATTCTCAAAAATCGTTTCGCTAAGATGAATCGCGTGACAACAAAGCAAATGAAAAAAGGGCTATAGTAGTGTGTTTACAAGATGATGAAATCAAGAACATGAGTGCTACTCTAGTAGAGTCAATGCCAAGACTGGTTGAAAAGGTCGTTTCTGCTACAAGAAAGACATACTTCGTACTAATATACAGATCTTTCAGTCTATTTAATTTATGTAATGATAAAAAGCTAAGGTTTTCGAAAAAATATTTTTTCCCATTTGTCCCAATTAATTCGAACAGTACAGTATCATCAAGAGAACTATCCTGAATGTATCGTTATTCTGCACTCAGAAGAATACAATACGAAGGAAGGAACTGGCGGATTCCAAAATAGGTATGCCATTATTTTGAGAGGAAAATCAGTTGATGATACTATTCATGTGTGATGTACCCAGTCTCTTTTCTCTAATTACTAAGAAGTACGCCAACAAACGTGAGAAAAATTCGTTCATTTCCCTAATTGTTGGGGAAAAGTTCGTAAATGGGTGGTCAAAAATTCTGACCGTTTTCCCACGGGCACTTCGAGAGATGTAAAAAGGACGCCGGTACAATGTGATTTCGGTTTCTCACGAATCTGTGACGACAGCGCGTCTGGAGGAGCGGGCTCCCACTATGCGCCTAGACAGACCCCGCGCTCTAACGGGTTGACAGACCAGAGATATCAAAAGAATAAGTGAGAGAGTTTACGAGACTTTGAGACTTTGCTGGCCTCTCAGCCAGCGATACTTGAGCTTGGGAGTTCACGAATTAACGAGAACGAAGGCGGACTTAGGACCGAGAAGCTTCGAGTCCAGCGACAGCACGGTGGAGATAGAGCAAGCGGGCTCACACAAACATGGTGTGGAATTACTGAATAGCGAAGACTTTATGTATCGCAATCTAGTGAACCGTTGACCCTTTGGCATATCAAATGTACAGGACATTTCCCGAACGTATCACATTGATTAATATATGCGAGCGGTATAAAGACCTTATTGCAAGAGAGACTCTATATCTGTAGATCCTTTTGCAATTAAATTATGCTGGAATATTTTTGAATGATTTTGATACTTTGATAAATAGTTTAATCCAGAGCTGTTTGAAGTCATTACACATGGTAGTAAGTGAAACATGTTGTGGCAGAGATTCCATGCAGCCATCAACGAATACATTTCCTTGTTCATGTCCAAATGTATATAGGCGAATTCACGAGAGGTTACATGAATGAATGAATGAGAATTCTAATAACGTCGCACTTAAAGCAACACGAGGGCTATTGGCGACAGACCTAGTAACTTTAAACCAAGGTCAAGTGACGAGGACGACACTTGAGACACTGATACTACTCTCCCATGAGTTAATGATCATGTCCACTCATCAACCCGGCTTATCTTACAATTAAAAACGGACAAATTATGATGATGACAAATAATGATTGATTATTTAGTTTTACAGATTAGAAATAATCTTCATCTTTATTTTGTAGTATATGAAATATAAAATGTGATTTGTGCTTAAAAAATAAGCTCACTTTTGATTACGGGTTGAATGATATGTAGATAAGAGCATCTTTTCAAAGAATTTTCTGTTAAATACAATTAACCCGCGATCACTCGCGCGGGGTGTTCTGTATACCCCAGCAACAGGAAAATCTTCCCAGGATTCTAAAAAGAATGCAAAACCCCTCGATTTTTCTGTGCTGTACTTGTGGTCATTGAACCTTCAGACCGATAAAACCCCTTTTTCTGAACGATTGGAATGTAATGGCCCAAATTTTATCTGGGGGGCGAACCCCGCGAGAAGTTAAACTTTTAAAAATTCTGCCAATGGGAAAATGATTAAAATATTTTTTTTTCTACATTCTACTATCTTTATCTCATTAATTTAAAAGTATATTTATTACGGTATATGTTTTATATATATACTGGTTTATGAAAAAATAAAATTTTGTGTTCTAAAAAAAAATTTTTGTATTTTTTTTTTAAATGAATTTAGCCATTTGAGCAATAAATTTAAAATTTTATTTGTCGAATAAAAAAAAAATCTTGAATTTTTATAATTATGTATCATAATAAACTTTTTTTATTTTCATAGTTAAATACACGTTTTAAAAAGTTTGGGGTGTTCTCACACCCCTCAAAAAGGAATCAAAAACAGGCGCGGGGCCGCGGGTTAAGGGGTTTTTCATAAATTTAATTAATTTGTTTGAAGTAAGTATACTGCATAGAAATTTACTAAAAAGTATACATGATTTTTTTTATTAATACTTCTTTAAAATTCAATATCATGCCCTCTGGAATACTAGAAAAAGTTTTTTAGCGGTACCTGTTATAATAAAACTGGCTTTTGGATTTTAAGCACATTCTAACCGGAACGGAAAAACCCAAAAAAGGAAAAGAGTTGAGTATTTTCTTTTACAAAAAACAGCAAAATAAACAGACTTCGTGAACAGAAAAGAGCGGATAAATGTTGCCATCGTAACCATGACCTCTTAAATCTCTATCAGTCCCATATGTTGTTATCAATAGGCAATAAATCTTCCACAGTAAAAGTATGTGTTTTCAATTCCAATCCAACAAATACTTGAAGATAAACATGGCTTTCAAAAGTCAAAAAACCCGTTCCCAATCTAAAAGAAGCTTTATAGACGGCTTAAAAGAAATGTTTTCTCTATACTTTTTATTTCAACTTTAAGAAAATTGGTGCTTTTCAAAGCAGTTATGGAGAAGGGAGTTTGTTATTTCGCAATATTTTTGCTTGTTTGGAATAAATAGCTTTCAAAATATATTTTTTGGTTATTTTAAGTATTGATGTGTGATTTTAAGATTAAAAGTATAACATTTAACAATATTATTGTATAGCAAAAGCAATCATATTCAAGTTCCATCGTTTGCAGTGATTAACAAATCATACAAGGTTCTTAATAATTTCAATTCACCAGTCATTATTTAAGGTATCCGACTACGTTCGGAACCGTGATTTTAAAAAAGCGCATAAATGGATAACTTCCATGATATTTAGCATCACTTAGATTAGAATACATGTATAAAATTGTTTTAAGGACATTTTTACTGACAAAAAAAAATTATTTTAAATACAATATTTTATGGCAAAAATTAACTTAGAATAACCTTTTCAAAACGTTCTCCTTTGTGAAAAAGTGCTTCTATTATAATAATATTTTGCCCATAACATAAATCAAACCGCTGTGCAGAACAACTATGATTTTGAGAAAAATTCACATTTATTTTTAGAGTTACAGCCATTGAAATAATTATCGTTTTCTTGAAATTTCTCCCCTCTGTTGTTGTAAAAACATGGATAAACCAAAAAGCTTCTAAGTTATATGTTTCAAAAATTCTGGATTGAGGCCTCTGTAGGGGTCTGAGCTATCTTACAGGAAAAGCAAAATATTTATTATAATAAAGCATTTTCATAATGGAGATATTTTTAGAAAAGGGTCAATTCTGTGTTAATTTTTTGGCAAAATATTGTACTTAAATCATTTTTTATTGTAATACTATTCTTAAAACACTTTTATATACATTTTGTAATCTAATATTATCCATTTATACGCTTTTGCAAAATCACGGTTCCGAACGTAGTCGGATACCTTAATAAAAATGTGTATCTTACGTTACAAATTATACCATCATAAATATAGCATTTAACACTAATGGCATTTTTTATATAAATTTTGAATCTTTTTGTTTAACTGAACTTCATAAGAAAATTTTTTAAATAAGAAAAGCTAAGCTTGAAATATTTAAATAAATGAACTAAAATTACTCTAATATTAGAGAATAAAAAATTTTGTTGCATTTATATTTGCATTATTTAAAATTTGGTTTCTCTGAAGCCTATTAAGCATTTGTAAAAGGTATAAAACATTATTATTATTTAATTTGGAGAACTTACTGCTTTTCACTATTTTGTAGTAATTTATTTGCTATGCTAACATAAAAGAATCTCTTTGAAACTCGAGGTTAATTGTAAAGTAAAAAATTCACTATCAAGCTAGAACATCACAAAATTTACGATAGTCTGATTATAAAACAAGTTTATATTCTGTAAAATTGGGTAAATAACAAAAAGAAGCACTGTGAAATCCAGTGTATGTATATAAATAGTGCGCACCTATACTTTCAAATTTTATTTTTTAATTTGTTGGTATATTCGCCGTATAACGAGCACCCTCTTTTGTACGATGAAACTTGAAATGTACGTATGTAATGACATGTTTTGAAGTCATTTATTCAAGATATTATCCCAGGCCAGTGGCGTGACGGAGAATATTTGGACCCCCTGCAAAGTCAGATTTTAGGCTCCAAGCCGGGTTTTACAAAGGACTGCAAAACCATAAGATAACATAGGTTTTGGGCCCCTTAAAATCCACTGCCTACGCTGCAGGAGGTGTACGTTACGCCACTGTCCCAGGTTTTTAATAAAAAACAGTATACTTCTAAACTATAACACCTTAAGTTCATAAGGTATGTCATTTCTTTCAAATAAACAGCATTTCAAAACATGCGTCTAAATTTGTTTATGCTTATCTCTTTTTTTTAAGCTATCATTTTTATACTCGGCGTATAACAAGCAACCATAAATTTCGATTTTACTTTTTGTGTTAAAAGTACGTGTTATACGTCGGATTTTACGGTGATGTAAAAGTAGAAATTTATGTGTCACATTAGAGTAAAACAATCCAAACTGATAAATTATTTATCTACAAAAAATACTTCCTAACAAATTTCAAAAACTAACAGAATAAATATGTATTCTATGCAAGCTTGAACATTTGGATTCTTTCATTAAGTTTATGAAAACTAAATCCTACTTTAAATTTATAAGTAATAATATCTAATTCAAAGTTTATTACACCTGATGTTATTTTCCGTACAAGGAATTTAAAAAATTCTTAAAGGGATAGGTTAAATCGATTTCTTTGTCTCCAATACGCTTTCAGCATTGCAATACTATTTCACTTACAGATGATCATAAAATTCTATTGTTAATAATATAACTATGATAAATACTTCTGAGCAAAATTCTGATAAAAAGAAAGGTGATTATTTTCACAATTCGATAATTTGATGAGACTGTACAGAAGAGTATTTTAAAATCAAAGTTATTTCGCTTCTAGTTTGATATTGATATTTAGGATCTATAAAAAACTTTATTGTCTTATGTACTTTAGTAAATTAGCCTTTTTGTAGCCGTTCTACTCTTTAACATCCCCAAAACAATAAAAGTGTATAGTATAAAACAGTATACTCGAGTACTGAGTGATAAACAAAAATAAAAGGTTAAAGATTAGTTTTTATGACTTAAACATAAATTAACTAGCGAACAATGAACTTTCCAGTCGAAGTTAAAAGTCTATGATACTTTAAATGTTTCCAATAAGTGATAAATATATGCCGATGCTTTTTCTCTATTTTGACATCTATTTATTAGTGTTTATTTATAAAAGAGCAGAATTCTTAGCTTTCTTTTGCTTTAGATAAATCCTATTAAAGATAGAGTAATCCATTGTTTTATTCTATATTCTTGGTTCTGAAAAGGGCAAGAGTAATTCACTGACTATACTCCCAAGGCTTTGGAGCACTGTAGTAAAAACACTAAAGTGAATAAAGAAAAAAAGAACACATGAAAGAATAGAAATATTCAAGTTTTATTTACATATATTACAGGTGTTTTGCACATGAATCTTTGGTCACACAGCATACATCAAAGCTACAGTCCAGTTCCTGCCTCACTCTAGTCCAAAGATTCCCAACCATTTTATCGCCGCGGATCTGTCAACGTTTGATAATTTTACCGTGGCCCACTGAGGAAGGGCACCGTTGATTGTTTATATTTAGATTGTTTTGACTTAGTTTTAATTTAATTGTATTTAAACTCAAACTCAGTGGCGTAACAGCCCATGAAGGCCAGGCCTACTGTGCCCATCTCAGTATACGCGATCATAGGGCGCTGAGGTGCATGAGTAGATGTCCCGATCAGGTGGTCAATCTGAAGCGAAACCTCTAGTGTCTTAGTCCTCGAACAAGCTTGGTACTCCTTTATCGACCCACTGAAGGGATGAAAGGCTGAGACGACTTTGCCCAGCCCGAGGATAGAACCCCGGACCTGTGGTGAGGAATAGCGATACATTACCACTCGGCTACTGGACCACTGTATTTCAACACGCCTTCAAAATAAAACACAGTTACACCAAAAAATGAATATAAAGTGAAGGTCGCACCAACCCGAAAGAAATACAGCACAGAAAATAAAATTGAAATAATTTCATCTTCTTTGGGCGGCTCGGTACCATTTGATCCACGGACCGGTACCAGTCCACGGCCCGGGAGCTGGAGACCACTGCTCTAGTCAACATGGTGTTATCAATGTTATTGACAGTACGATATCCTTTAATTGTTATCCGTATTACCTGAAAACTTGGGATTTCTTACATAAGACCCTAAGTTTTCGCATCCACTTTGCCGCATGATATAGCATAAATGCATATGAAAGGATAACATGTGCTTTCATTAACGTTGATAGTACCATGTTGACCAGAGTTGAGCAGGTGCAGGACTATCGCATTGATGCATGCCGCGCGACCAAGGGTCTACACATAGAACACATGTAAAAAATGTAAATAAAATTTGAATTTTCCGTATTCTTTCATATGTTCTTTTTTGCTGAATTCGTATTATTTTTCTTACTACAGTGCTTTGAGATCATGGAGGGAATTATGAATAACCCTGTAGAAGACATTTTTATTCACGATAAAAATGTAAGCAAAGATATGCTTTGTCAATGCATATTTTGCAGTGTTTTTAAGTTGTGTTGAGTCACTGAAATTTACTAAATTTTGTAAGAGTAAAAATTTATCCGTTGCAGAATGTTTCTCTCTTTTTACAAAGTTCAAGTCAAATAATATTTTTCTGAACAACCTCTGAAAATATCTCTTCATTCTCACGTGATCATATTTTCTTTTCCTTTCGAATTCTGGGCGATATTTTACTCTTAGGCATATTTACGCTCGGAAAAGAAACCCACGCCTTTTTTCTGAGATGAAAGAAAATAAAAGCTATGCTATTTTTTTTTCTGTTGATCCCTTACTTCTTTTTTTTTCCTTTACGACAACACTGTGATGACAGAATTCTCAATGAGCTTCAAATGCTACTTGAAAAAGAAAAAGTCAAATGTTTAAACTTATTCTAGAAATGTTTTATGGATAGAAAAGTCTTTTCAAATATCTAACGTGTATTCTGATGTAGTATCTTTGGATATTTAGGAATTGTTAAAGTTGAAATATAAAATATCTACATAAAGGTTCTCTATTATTCTTTTAGAACCCTTTTCTTACAATAACTTAACTTAAGCTTGACTATTTATTGTAAAACACGACATTAGAAAATAAAGCTCTCTAACAAATAAATGCCAACGTATATTTCAACTTGCTATGATGTTTATTGAAAGCTTTTCACATTTGAAGTAACCTACATCATAAGCATTAATTAACAAGCGGTATTTTGTTAAACAACTTAAACATGTTAAATTCTTTTTACTTTTATCATCATTTCGAAAATACATAGATTATAATTATTTAAAGTATGAAAAGGACCATTATAATACCCCCCTCGAATTATTAAGTAACTATACAATACTTTATGTTTTCTTGTTTGATTTTAGAGCAGGACAAAAATATTGGTAACGAGCCTCGTAATTAAGAGCCATGATCTAGTGACTAAAAAGATGCTTGTTGGTACCCACTATCTGAATTTTGATATCGTACTTCATGAAGAATTTTGAAACCATGTTCCAATAAACGTAAAATAGTTCCTATTATTTCAAACAAAAACAAAACAGTTGACAGTGAAAATTTATTACTAAATGTTTTAAATTCTATTTTTAGAAACAGAGTAAAAATACTGGTTTGATAAAATGCTTAATGTTATTTAATACTCCTTATATATATTTGGAAGAAAATGGAAAATCATGTACAAAATGATGCACCGTGTATTTCCGTAGAAAAGTCGAGAATTTTTGGAACTTTCTTAAAACTTATAAGTAGGGGTGTCGGCTTATATACGAATCCGGTAATATCGGAAAAAACGCTGTTTAAGAAAAACGATTTTTCTTATATTTTCCGTTCGTCATGCTCAAGTGATTTTGAAATGATTTTCAGGTGCCCTTTGAATGCAACCTTTATTCAAAAAGAAAATAAAATTCTCTTAAATCCTTCAGTCAGTGTCAGAATCCGAGTTTCCGAATAGTTTGAAAAATTCACAGTTCGCTCGATAGGATATCTGAATGCATAAGATCGACACTGAGCGGCTACTCCCTCCAGCTACATGCAGCCTTTTTTGATTTTGGCATCTTCTCAAATTCAAGATGGGTTGTTTTTTTCCTAAGATGAAAAGAAATGCTATACTGCTAGAATTTTCCGCAAACACGATGACTTGTAGTTAGAAATTAGCGCCGCGCACAAAACTCTCTTCCTGTTAATTTTTTCAAACAAATGGCGTAGGGAAAAACAAGCAAAGAAACTGTATGTTTTTTAATGCAAATAAAAGCTTTTTCTAGAATACAATGTAACACATGAAAATGTGGATGCGAATGAATGTTCTGGCTTCAGATAGGATTATCAGAAATAAAACAATCTTTTTTTGTCGTCTGGCGTTTTACTTTATTGCAATTCGATTAGAAAATATTCCAACATTTTACGAGTTTGGCAACGTTTTCGCCCTCATGGCAGCATGTTTACAAATTAGGGATTTTTTTTTCAAATCTGCTAATAAAATTCGGCTTTCGAAATGTGTATAATTTTTAGTAGAAAAAAAATATTTTTGGCTTATACACGGATCACCTTATATTCGGAAATTCACGATAACTTTTCATTAAATAATATAGCGAATAACCCTTTTTAATCTTCTAAAACCTCTCACTTGCTATATTAAGTAAAAATAGTATCACGAAATATTTCATGAAAAAACCTTTAAGATTCCAAAAACATTTAAAAGGAGAAATTCTCTTCTGGTGTAACGATGCTGATGAAAGCGTACTCCTGTAAGAAAACATTTTAGTTTTGATTTTGTGTATTCCCCTTCATATTTTAAATGAAGTTCGCAAACACTTTTGAAAACGGTGTTTGTTTATACGACTATTTGTTAATATTTACTTCCACCCAGATACTAAATATTTGACATACAAGAGAAAAATCTTCTCAGACCCGTGCAAGAATATTTGTAATAATACGTGTTGCGCTGAAATGTTTTATTTGAATGATAAATTGATTGTATAAACAATTCAGTATTTTTTAAATACACAAAAATGCAAAAATATCGAAATTCAACACTATGTATGGAATGTTTGAAAGAGAAATCAGAACCGATTGCAGCGAAATGTTATATTCATATAAATTTGTAAAATGTAAAGTAGCATTCAAACAAAAATAAGCTATGTAAAATATAGATCAGGACAACTTGAACGATTGCATATATAACAGGACCTAATATTTAAAAAATACTTTTTGTAGTGCTTAGACATTATTTTTGTTCATATGTTAAAATGAGAGATATTAACAAACTCTTTTAACGATACACTATTTAACTGATTTTACCAAGAGAAATTTACCATAAATTATTAGAAAGTATGAAATACAAGTTATTAACATCCGTTTATTGAATTTGAATATTCTTAAACTTTAAAAAGGATTTTTATTTTACTTAATAACTGAAATTCTTATTAAATTTCATTCAACAAATAATCTGCAGTACGACTGCTCTAAAAAATCCAAACAAATCATTTTGAATTGGAATCTAAAAGGCTATGAAATTTCTGATAAAATTTCTACAAGCGATTAATTTTTGCCTTACCTAACAGCCAAGATGTCATCGACACCATCAAACTCCTCAAAATCAGGAGTCATCCTGAGGGGTGTTTCGGGGGTATCACTGGAAGAACTTGTCCTCGCGTCCTTCTCTCCGTGGCAACAACACAAACCTTCGTCGTTGCATACACAATCACACTCCTCAGCTCTGAAATAAAAAAAATCCACTAAGTCATCTCCTTAATATTTTCATCAATACAATACACAGTTCTACTCAATGAAATGCAGTATAACGTTGAGTTTTAGGTAACTTTTGAGCAATCTAAAAAAATTACAATGAATTCCGTACGTAATAAGAGCCAAAATTGAAAATGTATTATGATAACTCTTTATTTACATTGATCTGTTCTGTACAATTTTTTTTCTAAAATTCGTGCAAGTTTGTACACGGTTGCAAAGTTTATTATATAATGTATAATAGACGTACTATAAATGACACCTTATGAAACTATTTGTACCTAACAAGTAATATAAAAAAATTAAGTCGATTCCTACTTAGATCAACAATGAAAAAAAAATTTTTTTGCTACTTTTTATTAAATAGTTACAATTAATATAAATATGTATACACATAGGACAGAATCACAAAATTAAGTGGTAATTCATTTTTATTAATTATCATTAAAGTATCGTATTGTCATCCAAAACAATCTTGTATGGCAAGTTTCAGTTCAACTGAATGCTTTAAAACGTGAGAAAAAAACCTTTTTAAGTTTTGACACAAGTCGCCAAAAGGGTCGCTAAGTCACCAACGTGACTGTATTTGTAATTCTTTAAATAATTAGTATTAATCAATTAATTTTTATTAATGATAGTTAAATTATTATATTGTCATTCAAAATAATCATGCATATTAAATTTCAGCTCAATTGAGCGCTTTAAAATGTAATTTATGAACGATTGAAAATTCCACCAAGATAAATAAATAAACAAACAAACAAACAAATAAATAAATAGGGAGTGTGAGTTAATAGTCGGAATTGAAAAATAGAATGTATATATCGTTAGTGACCCAAAATTTAACACTTTGAAGTAAATATTCAGTTTAGTGAAATTTTATCGTGTTTATACCATGACCGGAAATGCAGATGATTGGCATTTAAGTGTAGAAGTAGATAATGGGTGTCTGTGACACCACTGACAGGTGTTATGTGAAGGGGTATTGCTTTTTTGTGCGTTTTTTAGCCTGAGTAGCCTCAAAGAAGAATACGATAATCTTCCGATTGCATATTCGAGTTTGATAGAGGACAAATTGTTGTCTAAGGGGAATGCAGTTTATCCTTTCGAGAAATTAGGATTTGCTGACTGGGTGGTGTAGTTGGTTTGTCGCTGGCCATCTGCACCCAAGGTTGCGGGTTCGACTCCGGCCCAAGTCGTGGAAAATTTCATTAGGCAGAAAATCGACAGCGGCTATGTCGTATGATTATGCGGCATATAAGAAATCCCTTGGAGTGCCCTCGGCAAAATTAAAATTCTTAAGTTCAATTTTGCATCGTCAGAGCTCAGGTGCCTCCCTCTGGAGAAGAAACTGGGTGTACTTGCGGTAATTGGCATCGCCTAAATGGGGCCGAAATAAAAAGTAATACCAGCTCCTGGGGAATGAACTAGGTGTGCAATACGCAGCCCCATTAGAGAAAAAAATGGATGTAATCAAGCAAGGAATCTGTAATCGATAACTAAGAATCAATAACCGATATATCACACACAGGAGGTAGCAATTGATAAACGGCTCCGGTTGCATCAGCCTTGTCTCAGCAATACATGTCACATTGTGTATTCACTTTGGGCATACGGCAGTGAAAGATCCTCTCGCTATAACTAGAGCCATATCTCAGCGAATATGGTCAATTGCACAGCGATTAGTAAGTGCACGTACCATTCTCTTCACCTTTTGCCTCCCAGTGAAATGTGAGCAAGACATCCATTGCTGCGATTACCTTTGTCTCACAACACAAACAATGCAATAGTGCACTGAAACCTAAATGGAAACCAAAAAGGCAAGAAATTGTTTTTACAGACGAATCACGCTTTTGTTTGTAATACTATGATGATTGGATAAGAATCTAAGCAGCACCGTAGAAAGAGGTTGCTTAACTGTTTCCAAATACATTGCCATAAAGATCCTGCACGGGATCATGGTTCTGTGGTGGTATTATTCTACACCTGGATCCCTTTATTATGCATTACAGGTACAATGACGAACCAGTGTTGTATATTTGAAGATTTGTAGCCTGCCTTCCCTTACCTTCAGAGCTTACCTGCGCGACCGTATTCCAAAGGATAATGTAATGTGTCCACAGTTCCACGCAATTTTCAAGGCTACTTCATCCACCACATTACATTGCTTGTTTTTCAAATTTATCTCCCAGAAAACACATCTAGTCGGGGATTGTAGAACACTGACGCGGCAAAATTCACTCGATGCTACGCAAGATCAACTTTAACAATATATGGAGCTAAATAGATTGCCTTACCCGAATAAGACATCCAAAGCCATTTTCCTTCATTACCGAAGTGTGTATCAGCGACAATTTCAACCGTATCAGCACCACAACCACTCAGTATTGATTTCATTGTTTTCCTCACTTTTCGGAGAGCTATATTTTTCAATCATTTTATCTTTGTGTACAATGTTTTCTCTCTATATAAATTTGACATTGTTATTTTTTGCCCTTCTTGGTGTTGTATTTTGGAGGAGTAGATGTGTACATACCTACATATGTGAAATATGAAAGCTATTGCAATTTTACCATGTTTACATTCTTATTCAACTCTTTTCTATAATTAATAAGTTAATTTTGATTGCTATATGTAACTAAATTTTAATTTATCATTTTCTTCTTTTTATTACATTTAGTTATAGAAGCAGAAGTAAGTTTATTATTCAGTTGATTATTTTATTATATTTTTTAATAAGAGTTCATTCTAAGCTCCACGTGGTTTGTTGTAAAAAGTTATATAATTTCATTGTACAGGAAAGTATGCACTATTATTAAATAATCAAAAGACATCATATCTTAAAGACATTATGTATGCTATATATATATAAAGACGGAATTTACACTAAATAATATATTCAAAAGTATACTCCAAAACTGGATCAGTATTTAACGAGGATTTTTCCAATATTTTTTGCCTAGAGGTCAAGGTAACGGACTCTTGCCTGGCGTGTCATGAGTTCGAGCCTTGTACCACTGAAGCCCCGCAATGTAGGGGGTGAGGTACATTAAATCTGTAGTGGTGTGGTGTGGAAGTGCGGAGAGGAGGTGCCCTCTCAGGTGTCTTTCTCGTCACTTAATCATGGTCTAAAATTACGAGGTCCATCGCCAAAAGCCCTAGAGTATCTGAATAGTACGATGTTAATATTCACTCACTCGCTCCAACAATATTTTTAAAGCAAAGATTTTTAACCCTTTTCAGTCAAAGCAAAAGATTAATAAGTATTAAAAAATAAATTTGAAAATCTAAGAAAAAGATTAACCCATATAGAGGCAAAATTAATCTTTATAAAATAATTGATTTTCCATATTTTTATTCTTATATTGTTCTTATACAAAGAAAGACGGAGTTCATTCACCTTCTTCAATAAATATGTTGCTTGAATTGAATTTTTGAAGACAGTATAGTGAAGGAATTGAATATAAATTGAATTTCTTCTGCTTTAAAATCCTGTCATTTCAGATTATAAGCCAGAAAAAGCCTTTTCATCTATAAAATACAAAAAGGCAGGGAAAAATAATTGGTGATAGTGAACAGCATTTTACTTTCTTATAGTGTGATTCTCGTTGTTTTATATCGAACATCGCTCAAATTCCTTTCAATTAAAATAAATTCCTTTCATTTTATTGCTTTCATGATCATCACAGACGACATAAAAAGCAACAATGTTTTCAAATGCAAGTATTTCAATTGATAACGAAATTCAATCTTCATTCATTCCTGTTTAATTCCAACGTTCAGGTTTAAGCGTTATTATCACACACAAATTTAAGAAATTTGTAATTCAATCTCAATCTCATAGCTCCTTGGTATTAAAGTAACGTCTACTCTTAAGGTTAAAGGTGAAATCCTTTTAATTTAGATCTTAAATCATATACGTGACTGTCACTCTTAAAATAGCATTGAAGCTAGCACCCCAATCTCTCCAAATGCCCATATGCTACACTTTAAAACTCAACTTGTCAACATGTCGTGAAAACCCTTCAAGGAGGGAGCGAGCATATCGAAAAGTCAAAAACAAAGGCTTTAAAAAAATTACAGATTTATTGAAAAGAAGCAAAACAAAATATACATTCGGGCATAATAAAAAT
Organism: Trichonephila inaurata madagascariensis; assembly: GCA_019973955.1. Taxonomy (NCBI): domain Eukaryota; kingdom Metazoa; phylum Arthropoda; class Arachnida; order Araneae; family Nephilidae; genus Trichonephila; species Trichonephila inaurata. Next base: position 28,969 of record BMAV01000438.1, read on the forward strand.
AAAATACACATTAACACTCATATTATATACTTATAAATGTACGAGTATCATTACTGCACAATGTATTTGATAATTAATCTCAAAATACTAAGTGAAGAACAAGTTTAATACTTGTAATTACTAGTGATTCACGTAGGCTTAGTCATACACAAAATTTAATACTTATCCTGATAATTTATACGGTTTAGGATTAATAAATTATAGTTTAAAAACAAGTAATATAAAAAAAAAAATTTAAGTCAATTCCTACTTAGATCATAAAGAAATTTTTTTTACTACCTTTTATTAAATAGTTACAATTAATATAAATATGCAGATACATAGGATAGAATCACAACATTAAGTGGTAATTAATTTTTATTCATTATCATTAAAGTATCGTATTGTCATCCAAAACAGTCGCGTATATAAAATTTCAGTTCAACTGAATGCTTTAAAACTTGAGTAAAAAACCTTTTCAAGTTTTGACACAAGTCGCCAAAAGGGTCGCTAGGTCACCAACGTGGCTGTGTATTTGTAATTCCTTAAATAATTAGTTAAATCAATTAATTTGTATTAATTATAATTAAATTATTGTATTGTCATCCAAAATAATCATGTATATAAAATTTCAGCTCAATTGAGCGCTTTAAAATGTATTTTATTAACGATTAAAAATTTTCACCAATATAAATAAATATATAGAGAGTGTGAGTTATAATAGTAGAAATTGAAAAACTGAAAAACACCCTTTTATAGTTAATCGAATTAAGCTGTAACTTAATCTTTTTGACGCCAAATTTAGAATTAGTAGCCAAATCTGGAAATGGGATCTGAAATTAGTCACCAGGATGGGATCTGAGAATGGGAAATCGGTAATCCTGAAAATCCTGAACTGGACAATGGAACAAAATTTTGAAATTATTGTATTGTCATCGATCCAAGACAAGTGAGCAAAATTTCGAATTAATCTGACCTTTTAAGTGGGTAAAAATTGCGTTCAAAGATTCCGTTACATACAAGTGAAGCTTATAAAAATGTGTTAAAATCGTATTGTGTAGCTTTAAACTCAAACTGCATTATTATTGCATTCAATTGTTAGTGTGTGCGAAGGGGGCACGAAGAAAATTAAGAATGAAAATTGGGTCGCAAACATTGAAAGTTGGAGAAGCACTCTGCCGTAAGATTTAAGATTCAAAAATATTCAAGGAAAAGGAAAGATTGATATATATGCAGTTTACAGAAGGAAAAAGGCTACCACGCCGTTAAAGTCAGGTTTAAACCTGATGAATGCAGTCCTCAGCCTATGATTTTTACTGTATGATGTATTGATTTATATTAGAGATATATTAGGTATTGATCTTGAATTTTGGTGCATCTATTGTGTTTTTTCCTTCTATTGTGTTTCCTCATTAAAGATGCATCAAGAATATTTGATTTAATCTCAGTTCCCATGATAAGAAATTTCTTTAATAATTTCGCAACTAAATCTAACAGAATTTTCCTGTCATAACAAACTTTATGGAATTCTAAAATTTAAGATTTGTATAGTAGTGCATTAACTTTGAAATGATTCACTAACGGAAAAGCGTGTATCACTTTTAAGTATTTCTATGAGAATAACAAAAAGAATTACTTAAATTTATAAAACGTGAAATGCAACATAATCAATACTACTTTGGAAGTACGTATTTATTGGAATGTATTTTAAAGTCATTCGAATAATCTAAGATAAATGAAAAAAAATCGTTTCCATATATACATCGCGATAATACGTAAGAACTGAACTACGTTTTCTAGTTTTTGTCGTCAAAACATATTTCAAGTAGAAAAAGTGTCCCAATATTAAAATAAAGTTTTACACTCACATATTCTTTTATCATGTTGAGTCCTTGAGATATTCTTAAATATATTATCTTACAGCATGCAGAATTAAGTACCAATTTGCATGCAGTTTTAAGTTACAATTTAGAAGACAAATTACTAAACATATTTTATATTGAAAGAAAATTGTTTTAATCAAGCATTAAAAGTAATGTAACAAAATATGCACTTTTTTATCGGATAATAAAAAAATTGTATTAATTCTGGATTTTTTTCAGTTTGGAAAAAAAATTCTGAATGTTGTGTTCTACACTTTAACGTAAAACGAAGATAATCTTGAATCAATAAAAAAATCATTTTCCCTTTAAGGTATCCAACTACGTACGGAGCCGTGATTTTGCAAAAGCGTATAAATGGATAATATTTATGATATTTAGTGTCCCTTAGATTAAAAAACGTATATAAAATTGTTTTATGAATATTATAACAATAAAAAATTATTTAAGTACAATATTTTGACAAAAAATGAACATAGAATGACCCATTCTCAAAATATTCTCCTTTTATGAAAATTGCTTCTATTATAATAATATTTTGCCTGTATATAGCTCAGACCTCTGTACTTAGGCTGAACTAGAATTTTTAAAATATGTAACTTAGAAGTAGATTTATCCATATTTTATTACAACAGAAGGGAGAAATTTGAAGAAAAAAACGCCGATAAAATTATTTCAATGGGTGGTAACTCTAAAAATAATGTGAATTTTTCAAAAATTCTAGTTCAGACTCTCTGGAGAGGTTTTTACTTTATATAAACACACACACACACAAAATATTATTATTATAAAGCATTTTTTATAAAAAGAGAACGTTTTAAAAAGATTATTCTAAGTTAATTTTTTGCCAAAATGTTGTATTTAAATATTGTTTTTGTCATAATATCCTTAAAACAATTTTATACATGTATTCTAATCTAAGTGACACTAAATAGTATGAAAATTATCCATTTATGCGCTTTTTTAAAATCACAGTTCCGAACGTAGTCGGATACCTTAAGTAACAATTCAAATATTTCAAATCAATACATAATGATTCTTTTCTTGTTTATTTTGATACGTAATTAACTCATACTGGGTATTTCAAGCGTACAAAAGAAAATAAACAATTTTAAATGCATTCATGGATTATTAAAATGATGTTTAATCCCCTATATATTAAAAAAAACAATCGCTATGCTCATAATAATCCATTCCTCAATGCAACAGGATACAGTCATCGGATAACCTTCAATCAGATTACTAGAATTCTAGAATATGTCACAAGGGATTTTAGTATCAGGTCAATACATTTAAATCGTGTAACTACAAAGGCCTTTTGAACTATTCTCAACAGGCTAATGCTTGCCACTGAATTCCTGAATAGGAGGTTTATACCTGGGACATTTAATGGACTTTGGGAATCAGTTGAAGATTAATAGAGAATCTATATATTTCTCTAAGAGGTCATTGTGAAACTTAGAAATTTAAATGGATCTTTAATACATAAAGGATACGGAAAATAGATTTAAATTGCATTGATGATAAATAAATTGTTCCGTAAAGGATTCTATGCTCTTTGTGTTTACTAAAAATATTTATTGTAAATTGTAACGTTATAATTACTATAAATTAAATTCAATTTCTTTATTTTGATCTAGAGATCTTTTGAATTTGAAAATCATAAGAAGAAGAAAATGTATTTATTTAGTCCAAACGATCTTAACTAGAATTCTCACAAAGAATTTCAATTTAGTTAAGTTTTGGTAATTTTTAAAAATATAAAAAAGTAAAGGCCGTATCGCACGTACACGTTTCGAACAATTTTTCGTCCAATTCATGCAATTTTTACTCAGTTGCCATAGTAACGGCTTTCGAACAACTTTTTGCTAGTGAGCTCAAAAAGTTGTTCCAAATATTGCTTGAAATTCCAGCCAATGGGGTTCTTCGGTGCTCTACGTCATAAACAAGATTGGCAGCATCAGACACGGCGTATAATATTTGAATGGTGTATAATATTTTAACGGTGTATAATATTTTAAATAGAATGATACTCCATTTCTGTTTACGCCCATCAAAAAAAGCGCGAGCGAAATAAAAAATAATTTTGGATGTTCGTTTGACGAAGCAGAAAAATCGGCAAGTAACGTTTCAATGTGGAGAAAGAGCATGACGTTTTGTTTACGGTAACCCTTCACCCTCAGATAGGACGAAAAATTGGTCAAAAAAATTGCACCAAAAATGTACGTGTCATACGGCCTTAACAAATAAAGTAGCTAATTAATACAGGGTGATTATAATTAAAGTTCCATTTTCAAAATCTTGTAAAAAAGAACCACTGCTTAGAATGACATCAAATTTGAATTAAATGTTCTTGAAGAAAGGTGAACGGTATAATTGCTGCTTTTTGAGTGGCTTTTGGCCTAAGGACAATTAACAACTAATTTTCCCATCCAATGCAGTACGACCTTGCCATGATAAATGGGCTCTTTACTGACAGTTGCACAACTGGACTTGGATTAGAATGACTTGAAAGTCATTTTTTTTTCCGCCAAAAAAGGGAAACAATCACGCACATTGAACAGTGCAGTTCTTTTAACATGAAACTTATGCCGAAGTATCAAAATTCGATTTGAAGTGTCATAAACGAATCCTCTTTCATTATGCCGCTTACAGCACCATCTACAGATATATTTTTGAACTTTTTTCTTATGCCATACCGTTTTTCCCTTCTTCAAGTATATTCAGTTCAAATTTGAAATCATTCTGACCATTGGTTCTTCTTCAACTCCTACTACTAGTTCACACTCTCCCTGTATATATTTATATATATATATATGACACATTTTAACGACCCAGTAACGACAGCTATGGTCTTTAAAAACTTTATTGAGTGTTCGGGGTTTCTTTCATAGGAAGAGCACTGAAGCCACGTGTTACAATACCTTTTTAAAAGGCAAAAGAACCCCGACTTGGGGAACAGGTTTTTTATATGGGGAAAATCGGAAGAGATAGCGAAGGGGAAATTCCCCAAAAGACATGCTTTATGGGGCTCTCTAGGAGTCTATTGGTTCTGTCCCCTAGACAGAGGTGGTAAAGTCTATAGGGAAGGATTAGTGTCTGGAGGGGAAAAGCTGACGACATATTGCATTGATCTTGCATCATCCAAGTTCTCGGTTAAAACTTACAAATAATATATCTATTTTTATATTACATCCCCCCTTTAAAAAAAAATCTACTGAACCCGTTTAAAATTAAGTATCCCCTATTCGCTAGCTCTTCCGTTCACAAAATAACAATCATAACTTTCTCTAGTGTCTAGATTAGCATAAAACGTTACAATACACAGATTATATACACTAGAAGGTCCTCCCACCAAAACAAGGTTCTTAGGAACCATCCCTCAAAAAAAGAAGGGATAAAAATAAAACGAAAAACAACAAAAATTTATAAAATCGGAAGAGATAGCGAAGAGTGAAATTCCCCAAAAGACATGCTTTATGGGGCTCTCTAGGAGTCTATTGTTCTGTCCCCCTAGACAGAGGTGGTACCAAGTCTATAGGGAAGGATTAGTGTCTGGAGGGGAAAAGCTGACGACATATTGCATTGATCTTGCATCATCCAAGTTCTCGGTTAAAACTTACAAATAATATATCTTATTTTTATATTACATATATATATATACCTTGTTCAAATTTTCAATCGTTAATAAAATGCATTTCATTCATCCACTGAAGTTCAAATACACTTTTTAAACTTGTAGTGGATGACACTTGATGTTAATACAGTTTTTTCGAATATTAATTCATTAATTTTATTTAATTAATGAATAAATAGTAGCAAACAAAAATAATAATCCAACTCCATATATAAAAAGGAAATTCTGTCGTGTCCCAGACGTGCAATGGATAGTCCCTTGGACTTTTAATCCAAAGGTCATGTTTCGAATCCCACGTTGGATGGCCTAATTTTCTGAGTATGAGATTTATTTTTACTGTACTATTTTTTGGAATAATTAAATTTAATTAATGAACAAATAGTAACAAACAAGAAAAAAATAGTCCAACATCCTATATAGAAAGAAAAATGGAAAATTGCGATGATATATATATATAATCGCTTTCTATATCACTTAATAGTGTGATTCTAACAAATGTATATACATATTTAAATTAATTGTAATTATTTAATAAAAAATAAATAAAATGAAATTCTTTCTTTGTTGACCTAAGTAGGAATTGACTTAATTTATATATATATATATATTACTTGTTTTCGAATGAACTTTAAAAGAAAAAGACAGTCAGTTTATTGCTTTAAGACAAGTTCAAATTTCGTAAAAACTTAATATTACTAGTTTACAGTATTTTGTTGGTGGAACTTTAATTTTTATCATCCCATACATCTCTTAAATCCCTTAAGACAAATAAATAAAAAATAAATAATTAAAATCAAATTCTTATTTATTTCAATTTTTTCTTTTAAATAAGTGAAAGCATCCAATAAAGAAAATTTTCCGAGAGACAGTCAATTTCAAAAATATTCGAGACAAAATACTGAAATAACCGAACGAAATTAGCATAAATATATTAATATGAACACGCAAGAAAACAAGTGAATTTCATTATAAAACAAAGCACCATTAAACACAAAAACATGCATTTTCTTTCCCGGAAGAATGTATTTTATTAAATATTTTTCAAAATAAATATTTCTTGTTTCCATTTTAAAATCAAACATTTCATTCTGTTTTCCCACTAGGCTAAATATAGGAAAGTAAAATTATTTCTTAGGAAAATATTTTACAATACTTACAAGGCTTTCTAGAGTTCAATGAACCTTTGAGGGGACTTACGAAGAGAAAATTGTTTCGAAATACACATTTTAAATCAAAACATACACCGGAAAGCTTAAGATTTTACAGAAAGCAATTTCGAAATATTTCGTGATTTTACAACAGACGATTTTGTTTTAAAAAAAAGAAAAAGAAAAGAAATTTTGCAAAAATTGGATTTTTGATTCATTTGAACAAATCTCCTCTAGTTAATGGAGGGGGAATGAAACGTTGTTTGTAAATATATATATATATATATATAATACTATGTACTCACATACATTTTGATTAAAAAATGTTAAATCATTATTTCAAAAATAATTGAGAAAGGAATAAAGAAGAATAAATTACTGAATTTCTGAGAATGTTTTCTAAAAAAATAAGATTACCTTAAAATCCCCGGTGTATAACGTGCACCTATATTTTCGAGCTGCTTTTTTTAATTTTTAACGCGAACCCCTTTTTAACACGCTTTTATTGGCTTCAGCTGTATGTGACGGAATCTTTGAATTCAACTTTTACCCACTTTAAAAAATCAGATTACTTCGAAATTTTGCCCGCTTGTCAAGGATCGATGACAATACAGTAATTTAATAATTTTGCTCCATTGTCCTGACCACGATCGTTAGGGTTAACGATTTCCCATTTCCAGATTTGATGACTAATTTCAGATCGTATTTCCAATTTGGCTATTAAAATATTGTTACAACCCTAAAGCGAAAACACATTTTAAAAAAAATACAAAAAAAAAAGTTTAAATAAAACATTTTTTATTTTGAATTAGAGAAAAATTTGAAAATTTTTCAAAATTTTTAAGAAATTTTTTCGAGGCTTTTTCTCCAAAAAAAAAAAGGTTTATTTAACCCAAAACCCTTTTTTAATCCGCTTTTTGGAACTTTTTGATTTTAAAACTTAAAAATTTTAAAAAATATTTATAAATTTTTGGCCTTTTAGATTGAAAATGATATAAAATTTTTTAAAATTTTAAAAAAAAAATTTTTAAAAAAATTTTTTTTAAAAAAAAAACATGAATCCCCCCAAAAAATTTCTTTTTTAAAAATTCATTTTAAAAATTTTTTTTGAATAAACTTTTTTAAACCCCAAAAAAAGAAAAAAACAAAAATTTCCCCCTTTTTTTTTTCGACAAAAGGGGAGTTTAAAAAAAAAGGGGGAAATTTTTAAAAGGGGTTTTAACCCTGAAAATGTGTTTTTTAAAAAAATATAGTTGAGTTGAAAAAAAAGGATTTAAACGGAAAATTTATTTTAAATTTTTTACAAAAAATTTGGGGAAAACCCGGGTTTTTTGCCAAAAAATTTGATTTAAAATTTTTTTTTTAAAAACCCAAAAATTTTAACATTTTTTTAAGGCATAAATTTAAAAAATTTTCCCCCTTTTTATTTTTTTTAAATCATGGTTCCGCTTTTGGTAAAAAATTTTTTTTCAAAGGGCATATTTTAAATTTTTTTTTGTTCCTTTTTTTTTTTAAGCTTGTGTATAAATGTTAAAATTTATTATTACTTTTTTTCTGATACCCTAATGACTTTAAAAAAATTGTCTTGAAGTCATGAGCTATAAAGGGTTATAACTTTAAAATTGCAACAATTAAAAATTTAGCAGATAACCATAAATTAAAGAAAAGGAGGTTAGATCAGTAGGGGAAAAAAAAATTGAAACGTCTGGAAAACTTCAAACAAAACGTAGAACGATGTGACGTAGCAAAAGGGGTACAGCTGAAGAAGGTTGGTGTGGCCGCCGGGACGACAACTGCAGGATGACCGATATATCATCCTGCAGGCGAAAAAGTTCGACAGAGTCAGCAAGCGCCATTGCTCAGAAACTCTGTACAGCAACAGGTCGACAAGTGTGGCGGTTTACTGTGGCCGACGCCTTCACAAAGGGGCCTGTTACCCGCCGTCCTGAACGCTGCCTCCCGTTGAAAGATGCCACCGAAGCCACCGTTTACAGTGGGACAGAGGCAAAAAAACTGGACAACTGATCAAGGGAGTCTTGTTCTCTTTACGGATGAGAGTCGTTCAGTACCAGAAGCGATTCTCAACGCGTTTTGATTTGGAGAGATCGGGCCCCGGTTTTATCCAGTAACATAAAGGAAAGACATCGTTACGGTGGTCCCTGGAGTTCTTGTCTGGGTTGGCATTATGCTGAACGGTGGAACTGAGTTTCCCCATTTTCGACAGGGTCTGTAACCGGGGATCGTTTTATTGTGAGGAGGTACTTCTTCCCCATCTGCATCTTTTCGGGGTTGCCATTGGCCCAGACTTCATCTTTATGGATGAAAATGCACTGCACTTTCGCACTCTTGCTGTTGAGGAGCTGCTGGAAAGTGAAGATATCACTCGAATGGATTGGCCAGCTTGCTCCCCCAGATTTAAATCCCATCGAACATGTGTGGGATGCTTTGGGAGAAGTATTGCACATGCTCACATCATCCGAGTACAACCAACAACTCAAACAGATGTTGATTGAGGAATGGGCACTCCTACCTAAAGAAATGTTGCACCAGCTGGTTCTGGGTATGCGGAGACGGTGCAAAGCAACCATTGTAGTAAGGGAAGTGCATATACCATTTTAAAGGAACATCTGCTTGTTGTTCTTCCTGTTGGATAACAATCATGAGTCACGATACTATGCGTTCAATAAAGCTTGTTTTTTTTTTGATTCCATACCGTATGCGTTGTATTCCTTTTTCAGCGCCGATGCTTTCGTCATCTTTTACGTACATAATACTCTCCCTCATTTCAGAATTTCATGTCTCTCAGATGATTTTTCGTGAAGTTATGGCAATAAACCCACCTGTTGCTTAAGTTTTGCACACCAGTGTAAAAGCCTTATTAATAATGTTTTTATTACATTCATATACTTAAAATTACATTTAACACTCTAATGATAACTTCCATTAAAGTCTTAATTTTTTAAAAAAATTGTAAAGTGTAGAAATTATTTAGATTACTTAGCAATTTTAAAATAGTACATAAAAAATATTTAGTTACACCGGTATTTACTGCTTCTATCAACTCGTCAATATTATTGGCGAGACTTGATGTTGTAGTAACTGTATTGAGCTAAATTAAGATCTTTGCTTAAAAGATCTTTTTTTGCAATGGATTGATGTTCAACTGAAATAAAACAATTAAATTCAATCACCGGTCAAATTGGAAAAATAATTGTAATTCGTTATAATTGTTTTAACCTAGAAATGTGAAGACTGAATTTTTATTTTGATTTAAAGATTTGCAATTTTGCGTTATAACGTACACTGTTTTATTACAAAATTTACAGTTCTTTATGTGAATATAATCACTGTTTTTTTAAGCAATTTTATATAATAGCTAAAATAAATTGCTCTAGTTTTTGTAAATATTAAAATATCTCTCTTATCCTGAAGGTCATTTAAAAAATGAATAGCAAACCAAGACATCAAAGTTGAAAAATTGAAAATTTGTTCATAAACTTTTTGTACAAAATGGGCAACGTTTAGTAATTTTTTGTAAATTTTTACAAATTTTTTCTCATTTTAATATTAATAATTTATTTTTTTTATCTTAATTTTAGCATATTTTTCTTAAAATGTACTAAATGAGTTTAAAATCGCAAAAACCCATATCTTTATCTTTTTTTTAAAAAAATAGTCGCAAGTAGTCGGATGCTTTAAGAAGTACTTGAGGGATTAACACACTTTTTTATTCAAAGATTTAATTCTATACAAAGAAAATGCAAAAGTTTAAAATCTTTTTAATTATCCTTCTTTTTTTTATAAGAAATTTTAATTTAATCCGTATTATTTTTTTCATTCCCTGGTAAAATTAACAGCTATGGAAAAAGGTTTCTGTCATCTATTATTGAATTGGGGATATTTTTTACTGTTATATTGATCGGAGTTCGAGGATATTATGCAAATAAGTTACAACAAGAGTGTTTTTTATTAGAGATGAATCAGAAAGAATTTATTGTCGAAAATATCAATCCTTGAGATACAGGATTCAGCAGCAAAATTCGCATAATAAATATCAGAAGAACTTCAGGCCTTCTACAGCGCTCAGACACAATATCAGTGACTAAAATACAAGTAGGCTAGATTATTCAAAACACCCTATCCCCACTCGGCCCAGATTCGCTATTTGACTCTTCACGGTCAATCGCTAGTTAAAGCAATATAACTTCACTAGTCAAAACACGACTAACTTTTCGAATAAAAACAAACAACTAATCCTAATTAAAACAATACTACTCAGTTCGCGTGACCGTCTCCGTATTTATAGGTCTCGCGGATTCTTCGAGAAAGTCCCCGGGTCATGGGTCATGAAAAAAAGGGTTTTTCCCTAATTTCAGAAGAATCCGGTTGCCCCGGTTTTGGAAAGGTGGTTGGGGGTAACCAAGGGTCTATCTCCAAAAGATTTCCCCCGTTCCCATTTTCGTAATAAACGTAAGGGGGTGACGTTTTTAAAAATATTACAATTTTAACGTAAAATAAATTTAACATAGGCTATTATAAATGCATTATACACATCCAAATGCAAATTATTTACACTATTTTACACAAAATTCGCAACACTACATTTGATCCATAAGCCTCTATTCGTACTGCGTAGTTCATAGAATTCAAAATGCTTATTTTAAGCCTAAAAATAACTGTCGTTCCTTATTTCAAGAATTATTTGAAGTAAAGGTTAAAATCTGCCTTTCATCTCGATTAAGAAAATTTAAAACCCAGAAGTTAATAAACTATTTATCGTTTGATCAATAGTAAAAGTGAGTCACTGTCTAACGAACATCATTCTCAGAAAATGAAAGCACAAATTTATGCTAACATTAAGATTTGCAAAGTTTCTTTCAAAAATTTTCTATTTAAAACTAAATTTCTCTTCTTTTTTTTCTTCCATCTTTGAGAAAGTTCATTGAAAGATATTTAATGAATTCGGAAATGCTAATCAATCGATTTGTCTGCCAATGATAATACTTTTCTTAGAAAACTTCGTAAACATATTTTATGTTCTTCTAGCAGTTAACTTATGAATGCTCTGTAAATAACGGTGATTCATTTTTAAAAAGGAGCCCCTGTACTTCCCTGTGTTTGTTTTTTTTAATCAAGGAAGAACACTATTAAATGCATTGAAACTCGTCCATTTAGCAAAGAATCATTAGCAAAAAGAGAAAAAGATCGAACTAATGAATAAATGGGATCGATTCATATTTTTGCTAAACTTTTCTCCATTATTGATTTCAAACATTACAGGTCAGTGGTTCTTAACCTTTCATGTCTTATGTATTAAAGTCATTATAATGGATATACGAGTACCTTAAAAAAATAAGGAATGAGCATATGTATCGTACTTTTTCAGTATATATATACTTATGGTATATCCTTCTGTAGAGTAAAGAAAACTAGAGCTAAAATGTAAAACAAACTAAATAGAGCAAAACACATAGAGTTAGACCTCCATATATCAAAAAGTAATGTCCAAGTTCTCTAAAAAAGAACATATATATTAAACATCAAAAATCATTACATGTGAATATGCCACCTCTATGATAAAAAGATTCTGCGAGTCAAATATTTTGCAAAGTAAATCTAGATTTTTCATTATAAAGTAATTTTCAGTATTTCAGTTCAGAAAAAAGCAAACAGATAATCAAAAAGTAAAATAATTCAGTGTCCTAACGAATCGGGTCTTTTTTTTAATAATTCACGTATATGTCATATAACGGCTTATAATTCCGTTTTTATAAATGATTCTAGACGATTTTGGCTTCTAATAATCACATATCAACAATTGATGCAAAAATATCACTTACGTATAATGAAGAAAGCGTTGTGTGTGGGGGGAGGTCATGGTCGCGAACTCGTGGCTAGCATTATAGAGTCACGGGTTCGAGCCATAGTGCCAAGGAAGATCCACCGTTTAAAGGAGCAGATTCACGTTAAATCTATCGAGACTCAAAACCCTCTTGTGTGGAAGTCAGGAGATAGGGTTATCGTGGTTACGAGGTCACTTAACGTAGTCTCCAATACCCCCTCGTGTTTCATTGTTTTATTATGTAAATTAAATTGGATCTCTCATTAATTCAAGTGAATTAATTTCTCGGTAACAGTAATTATTATGAATTTACGTGGAACCTTAGAGAAAGCTCTATTATCCACTCATCATAATAAATTGAACAGAGAAGAATTTGTTGAAGTTACATATAAAAATAGAAAGCAGTCCACATTAAATGCAGCGCAACAGGGCTGGTGGAAACCACTCTCCCAGTTGATTTAGTTTCTGTTTCTCTTTCATAGGAAAACGAAGAGAAAATGACGTCACATCTCCATGACAGAAAAGCCCGTCTTTCGACCGTCTGCCGCATCTCGACGGAACGCGGAGAGAGGGGATGTATTTCTTTAATAACAAGGATTAAGAGAATAATATTTTTAAATCCGTTACACGATACCATTAAGATAACTGCGTGCGGTTATTGAAAGGAAGTTTTAAATAACCACTTGGAAGAAAGTAAGAAAAGGTAGAGGAGTTTGAAATAAGATCATGAGGGGTGAAGTTGCCACACTGAACGCGATCAAAACTTGCATGGCGCGGGGAATAATTAGAGTGAGAGAAGTCTTGCAAAAGAAAACAACTAGTGTAACAATAAAGCTCATAATTTTTTAATTCGTATCAAGACATTCTCATCCTTTTCAGAGCTGGGAAGTGTTGATACGAGTGATTAAGAACTTCTCTAGGTCTCTTAGAAGAGATAGGAATAGAATTGTCGTAAGTCGGGATTTCCCTGATAGATTCATTTGAAAATTAATTTTTTGATGAAATCAAGAAGCGGTGGAACATTAAGATCTTTAATTAATTTCTCACATAGTCACCACTAACAGCTACACATTTGTTCAATCTTTATATCCATTTCTTTTATTCCGTCCATGAAGAAAGATTCAGGATGGCAGAGTATCCATTTCCTCACGGCTGCCTGAACTTTGCATCCTGTATTCCTTATTATGACCCAGAAAATAATACGCAATCCATAATATACCGTCATCCCGGTTCTCCGAATGTCAAGACTTAATGTCAGCTACAAAAGTTATGCTCGCCATCTTTTGGCATGCAAGTGGTTTGCACGGAATTTCTGACTAAGAATTGACGGTGAATTTCGACAGGAACTGTGCAACATTACAATCAACTCAGCAACGCATCCGCAGAACGAGACCGAAAAGAAACGTCTTCCTTTTGCATCACGAAGATGCAGACCGCATTGCAGTACACGAACACAGAACGTCATGGGAAAACTGAAATTCCACAACCTTCTTACAGCCCAGATGTGACACCGTCGGACTTTTGTTGATTGAAGGAGACGTTGAAAGATCAACGTTTATCAACGATGTCCGAAGTTCAGGCAGCCGTGCACAAATGGATACGCAGCCAACCAGAATCTTTCTTCATGGACTGAATGAAGAAATGGATAAACGATTGAACAAATCTGATAGCTGTTAGTGTTAAAAAATGAGTTAACACTGTGTAAGAGTAATAAATTTCCTTCATTTTGATACCTCTGTTATTGTTTTACCATGTCGCAAACTTATTTTATACTATTGGAGACCTTACTTACTAATCACCCCTCTTATCATATCAGGTTTAAATTACCAATCGAAATATGGAAACAAATGCAAGCTATCGAAAAAAGTTTCAAAATGCAAAATGTCTATTCACAAATAATAATTGTAAGAATTAATAAAATCAGTAATAGCCCTATTTATATTTTTGATGTAATTAGTGCGTAACTAACTATAGACCAATTTCAACCAAATTTGAAGTGTTGTGACGGGCTCACGCGTCTTTTATGTAACATAACCTCTGGGTTCTTTGACGGCCAAGATTAATGGCAAATCTTTTGCAACCCAAATCCAAGAAGTGAAATGAAATATAGATGCAAATAAGATAGCCTTTAAAAGAACAGAAGTTTTAGTAAGCGGGATGGCAATTTAGAGAAAGTTCTGTTTGGAAAGGTAGAAGTTTTGACGGTCTACCAAGAATCACGGTATCTACATCTACAAGGTGCATACTATTGCACGCGAGCCCAACAGCCTATCTGAAAGTGATTGAACCGTTGCGGAATTCAAGGTAGGACAGATTATTTGAAATCCGAATTCGTAATATTAATAGAATTGAGAGTAGGCGGATAATATAATTATTTAGATAAGTGATCCAATTGCGCGATCTGTTTTAGCTACGGCTACGTGTTTTGGTTTATTCTCACTTAATATAAGTTTGTTCAATATATTAGAAATTTAAGTTAAACTCTTAATAAAGTCATATTAAGAATTCTAAAATGTCTATTCATTTCGAGAACCCCACACCTCTAATTCACGCTGACCCACAAAATATGGTCGCCAAAGATCGACCATACCACAGTGTTTGCAATCATTCCACTAAAATGAATAGAACGCTCTAAATCTTTTCATAAATTCCAACTACATAAAATCTTCGTAGAAAATTTTATTTTTAAGTTTTTTCCAGTTATTTTTATTGATGTTGTTGCTAATCCTCCAGGTCAGACGAAGTTAGACAAGATCAGTTAAATTGTTGTCTCTCAAGAAGTCGAGCACAAGAAGGGTATCTTCGTAGATATCTTTGTTTTTTGAGATGGTTATGATGATGGTTATTATTGTGATAATTTTGATTAGTTTTATAAATATAAACTGATTGAAATGGTAACCGCAGTTTCGACGAAATTTGAATCATGCATTTGAAGTGAAATAATTTTCAATGAATAAGACATATATGAATGAAAATCAATAGCAAGTCATTCATTTATACAGCAATACCAACTTCAAATAATGCATAATCATCAATCCGCTTACATTGAGATATCGTAGTCAAATGCATGTCATTTTACGCAATATTTGAAAAGGAATAAACTTCAAACAGTTTCTGAGCATTACCTTTGTAAATAACATGGGTATGGATGCATTCCTTTTAAAGATAGTGAACCAAATTGTATTTTAAATTATCGGAGTTTTAAAGAGAATACTAGTAAGTATATGAAAATTATTATGTGTGATTTATATTTACAGTGAAAAAATGGCAACATGATCGTGATTCTATATTAATATGAATATTAATTTGATGTTCTTACTAAAATAAATGTGACAAAAATCTGATGTATTAAAAGGTGTCAAAAAGATATAAATGAAATCTAAGCACTCTCTGTAATTATTAAATATAATAATAAATAAACAAAAAGCTATGGTGAGAAAAAATTAAACATTTAGATTAAAAGTTTGAAAAGTGCATGTCTCCCCATTGATATTTTTTATTAGATGTACAAGACTAAAATGTAAAATAGTACAACAGTCCCGAAAACTCGACCTAATGTAGACCGAAAGGTGACAGAGTTGGTGAAAATGCCGGGTTATCCTGAATGGGATTAAAAAAGCATAAGTACGAGGATTTCCTCAGAACATATTGTACTGTACATGTATGTATTGTTTTATTGATAACACAACAGAAAATAAACTGCCCAAATACCATTAATCAAACGAAGAGTACGTACTTTACAAAGGCATAGAGCATTTACTGCATGAAAATGAAAATGATTGAATACATAGTATACAGTAATTTACCTGATCAGACACACATCCGAAAAATACTTTAAGAAGGTGTAAAAAGCTATCTATAATGAAAATTAAGTAGAAAACATTGCAAACACTGGCTACTTTTTTCTGAAGAAATACATAACGTCCTGTCTTCTTCTTACTTATCCCTCTGGTCTGAATCAGACCAGATCCATGAGTTTGTTCACCCTTAAAAAATCTAAAACCAAAATAGGCCTCTTCAAAAAGTCCTCTCGTTATAAGACAACGCAATCAAGTAAATGTTGCGGTGCAACCTCTGCATCATTACACTTGGTGCAAATTGGGAAAGTCTTTGCACCATAGGAGAATCTGAGGAACTTTACATTCCCCGTAGACAGAGTCGAGCAAAAGTAGCTTGATCTCTTCTGTCACCTTCAAAACTGATTGACGCTCTAGAGCACTGACTAAGATGGTAGTTTCTAGGAGAGCTTACAAGGAGGCTTTACATTTCGAGTATAGTTCAAGGTACGTCAGAGGTTCCTCATTGACCTGAATCATTGAAGTGTCACCCTTTGCCAGGTCATCAGCAATGTCATTATATTTCAAATTCACATGGGACGGAATCCATTGCAGATTAATCAAGGCAGAACTAGACAGCGTCCTGAGTTTATCAATAATATTTATTCCCTTGAGGTCTCCAGTTAGTCCCAAATTGTTTAAATATTGAATAGCACTTCGACTGTGGCGGTTTGCTTCTCAGTAATCCCTAAAGGGAAATATATGTGAATCTTCCCTAACCGATGGGGAATTCAAATCAGTCTATAAACAGCTTTGGTCGGTAACGGAACCCCCGAAATCGTTGGGTGTGCCTACCCACAAAATAGTAATTTTTAATTTATATTGAATTGTTTGTGTGTCGTCATAATAAATATTTAAATACCGAAAAATAAGGGTTTATATCTTGAACAGCAATACATACGCGACATCGACTGTCTGAAAGAATCCAGATTTCACCAGTCAAATGACGCTCAGAAACACAATGTTCTGTTTCTGTCGCCAGTCGAATGACGCTCAGAATGTCCTGTTGTCTTCGGTATTGCACTCTACGTTTCGCTGCTTCATCACGATGACGACGAAGGAACAGTAACTCTATTACCGAAGTACCTTGTTCAAAATGCTGAAGGGTGGTTTAGTCTCTCACTATGTAATATCTTAGGAGTTTGTTCAGTGTTCTCAATGTTTAAGTCTTCATCATTTTCTGGCATTGTTTCACTCACTGTGACAACAGCAATAGTTTCTGCATCGGACATTGTCTTGCTTGGTATCGTTTTGGATATCCGACCTTCAAGGGCATGGTCGAGTTAATAAATACCAAATTTTCAAGACTCTACCATATACGTTACCCTTCATACACATAAGTCATACAGCTCTTTCATGCACACTTAACTAAAAAAATCTGGAAGTTTTGGACATACAGATAAAGGACTAAGAACCACCAAAAGGACTAAGCAAAAATGAAAATACTAATGCATGCGAGGTAGGATGAATTCTTGTGTATAAAATTAACAGAAATCACGGTTTGGTTAGATTTTAATTTTCCTCGCATTCTAAGCCAACACGAGAGGTATTGGCAACGGACATCGTAATTTTGAATCATGGCCAAATGATGACGACGGCATCTGAGCTGACATCTCGTCTTCTCCTAAGGTCACACTATGCCACGGAAGTACTTTGAGCCTCAACGAATTTAAGGTGGATCAGCTCCTCTAAACGGAAAGTCTTCAACGGCATTGACGGAAATCAAATTTCGTTGTTTGTTAAAAAGCAAAAATAAATGTTATCTCGTCATCCTTAAAAATAAGAGCAATTTTAATCATCTTTTACTTGTTTTGTTTATTTTATTTATTTATTTACACATTTTTGTTAAAATTTAACATAAAATTTTAAATTATATTAATATTTCTCAAAACTTCTATTAAGATGCGATCTTGAACGATAGAATCTTTAAATTAGTATAACTTCAAATGTATTACTAAATATAATGGTCATTATTATTTACAAATGATAATTTTTTTTACTGTAATCGTCTCTCAGTAATAAAAACTTCATTTCAACTCTAAATAATTTTAAACTTAATTTTCATTGTGTATCTTTAGTGTAATTTATTGAAAAATGGGGCTAGCATCTCCTCTATGACAAAAATTTTGGGTAAATAATAAAGGAGACACGCGTATACACAACTTATGTTTCCTACAGACCTCCACAGTCCATTAGGAGATTATCACGGTAGCTAATTTCCTGTAGTAGCAAAAGTAAATGAGATCCTAAATCAAGCTGTCCATATCTAATGATAAAAGTCCGATAAAAGTGATCTACGTAAATCCTAGTTTATTACTACTTTTATTATTACTTTTTTCAATAATTTAAAATTTTATGCGATGTCCCTCCCTGAAAAAAATCTACGAGACTAAAGCATAATATTACATTCAAATAAACATTAAAACAAATAACTTTACTTTTTTCCGCTTTTAAGACTGCTTTCGCCATATGCACAAGTGAGTGAGAGAGTGACTGAATATTAACGTCGCACTGTTGAGCTACTCGAGGGCTTTTGGCGACGGACCACGTAATTTTGAAGCATGGTCAAGTGACGTGTACGACACCTGATCTGGTTTTTAATTCAAGCTCTCGCCGGATGTTAAATATTACCGTGATTTAATTTTGCTGAGAGTACCAGAGCCAAATTGATACTCAAAGGATCTTTGACATGCCACATAATCGTATGACATGCGTACCTACGATTTTCGCATCCAGAAAATCTATTAATCCCAGCCGGGGTCGAACCCACAACCGTAAGGCCTTATAATACACACATATTTGGAGCAACCGTTTCGCTGAATTTTTCACGCAGTTGAGGGTGAAGGGTTGCCGTAAGCAAAACGACATGCTCTGACATCAGCCACGCTCTATCTCCACATTGAAAAATTACTCGCCCATTTTTCTGCTTCGGAAAACGAACATCTAATATTATTTCTTTTATTTCGCTCGCGCTTTTGTTGACGGGCGTAAACAGAAATGAAGCACATCATTCTGCTTAAAATTTTATAAGCTATTAAAATATTATGCACCATTAAAATATTATATGCCATATCTGATAGGTTTGACGAAGCCGAGGCTGCCCTCTTTTCCACCGTCTTGTTTATGACGTAGGGCGCTGAAGAACCCCAGTGGCTGGAATTTCAAGCAATTTTTTTAACAACTTTTTCAGCTCACTGGGAACAATTTGTTTGGAGCTTTTACAATAGCAACTACGTAGAAATTGTTCGGAGTTAGTTGCTTTCAAGGAAAATTGCTCCAAATACGTGTACGTATGATAAGGCCTTTGCGCGTGTGATAAGACCTTACGGAGCGGGAGCGCTGTACTTCTAAGCCTCCGGAGCTGACAATTATTTAATGTCAGATGATATTACAGCAATATAAAATTGTGACAAAAGTTCTTTCTGAGCAAGAGGGCTCTGTTATTCCCTTAACGAGATCCTATTTGTTTTTTAAAAAAGCCTTCAATACATGAATATATACTTTTGACTGGAAGAGAATAACTATTCATGAAAGGCTGAAAATATTTCTGCTTACTCAACAGGATAAGAGACGTTTAAAACTAATTTTAAGCGTTTTGAGACAGGATGGTGTAGAAAATTATCGTTTTGAATTAGTATATCAGAAATTAATATTTGTACACACATTAACAGGTAGTGAACAGCAAACTTTTCAGAATTAGATTTTAAATGATTCAGTACAGCTCAATGATTTCACAAAATTCATAAATATTTACGTGTGACTGTGAATTCGAATTTACGAGGACATTCATTCGCAGAGATGATAAATGATGAAACAAATTTGAAATATTTGGCAACTTCCGATAAATATTTGAGTTTTAATGACTATGTCAGAGAATTCATTAGTTTCAAAATTCTATTGAAAACTGTAGTATAGGAATTATTGAATCTCATTCAATCGAATTTTGCGAATTTGTGAAATTCTACGAAATAAGTATTATGTTAAAAATTGCACAGAGAAAACATTTTATATAATGTTGTAACATTTCACTGTTCTGATATGCACAATTAAAACGAAAAAAATTCTAATTTCATTAAATGTAATAAAATTCCTTTCAGCGAAAGCGATAAATTCTTCCAAGACGGTGTTAACATTTAATTATAAAAACCAAGCATTAAATCAACCTTTAATTAATATTAAAAGTCAATTCCTTTTTTTGTATCAGTTTGATTTTATTAAGAATATATGAAATCATTAGTTTTAACTCTCTCTCCTCTCCTCCGCTTAATCGTTTTCATGTACATGATTGTATACATCTGGGGAAGGGGCGTAGCTACCAGCGTATAAGCCGTATCAATGATACGGAGTCCCCAAGTTACAGGAGCCCCAACATGTGTAATTACAGTCCCACTAACAGGGTGCTCATTTTTTAAAAGGGCTCCCAAAGGAATCTTGATACAGGGCCCATTCAGAACTAGCTACGCCAGTGATCAGGGGTGTCAAACTCAAAGGCTAACTTGGGCCAAACAAACAAGGTTTAGCTTCAGGTGAGCCGCAAAAAAAAATCAATATTTATAGAAACGTAGGCTTATTTTGAATGTACATTATAATAAACTTTTATGAAAGAATAACAAGAATTTAATATTTCCGTCCTGACACTTGATATCTCTTCTATGCAACTATCTTACTTATTTTGGGAGAAATTTTGTCCGCAGTAATTCCTTAAAAACGAACCAAGGTGTGCGTCATTGATACCATTTGTTGGGTTATTAGTTTAATGGACTGTACTAAAATCACCAATTAAATCTCAATTTTATTAATGCGACTTCCAATATGAAGTCTCTCTCTTTCGAACGAAATGAAATATTTTTACAAAGCATTAGAGTTGATACAAAACACATTGCTGCGGCAACCCTAGGCTTGCCATTATTTGTTTACAATTCTAAAATTCGCCAAGATGTGGCGCCAACATGCCAAAGTTTACATGGGCATTAACACCATTTCTAACAGGAGACTTATTTTCTTTCATAACTGAAAATAACTACAAGCACCGATAAGTCTTCCAAACAATGGAATAATTTCATATGCGAATTTTCGAGTATTTTCAAACGCGGCTCGTAAATATTTGTAAAATTCGCACACATCCACTTCAATGAATTTTGCCTTCAAATTTGAGTCTCACTGAATCTGATCACCTCTGTTTGCATATGGCTGGGTACTGAGTCTATATTTATTAAGAAAATTGAAGAAAATAAACAAAATGCGTCTTCTAAAGATTTAAAATCTTTAAATCTTGTTTCAAATTCAGTTCCAATATTTGAATTTTTTTTAATTATTTCTGATACGATGCAGTATCTAAAGTTGATTTAGTCATGCTGCACGTAAGTTGCTTTTCCCAAAGATTAAATATTATTCTGAACCGACATATTGGCCGGGTCGCGAGTTTGACACCCCTCGTTTACATAATGGTGTGATATAAGTGTACAGTTGAACCTGTTTTTGTGCAGTAGATAGGAACCGAATAAAATAAATGCACAAAAAAATATTCAAAAATTGCATAAATTCTTATAAAACAAATTAATTCGTGAAAATACAACAGAAAAAAAATTTTATGCGGTAGATAGGGACCGCACACACATAAAAAGTCGCATGTATAAAATGGGCCAATTATTTATGAAATTTATGTAAGAGTACTTCAATAACAAAAGAAATAATTAAATATTACGCATGGAAACATTTCAAAAACATATAGTTTCTTATTGTATATACGGATAAGTTTTCAAATTACACATACATAATTCATTGCTACTCATCGTAATCCAAAGCCCTGCAATGAATAAGTTCAGAACCGCTTTCGTCACTTGAAAGTATAATTTCAGTTGATTTATTTTTTGGCAACATAAAGTAAGAGATAAGTTTTTGTGACGTAGGTCGGGTGGTCAGTTGCTTGTAAATGTCACGATAACCAGATATACATCATTGAAGCCCTTTTTGGAATTTTATACTCCTTTCTTAATTGGTATCTATTTTAAGAAAATGCTTTTCCAATTTGTTGAAAAGCTAAATCCCTGCATATTTTTATCCACTATAAAAGAATTCGGTTCTTCTTGTCCGTCTTCATAATCTATCAAATTATTGACAATGTCACTGCCATTGAAAGTTTCGTCCTCAATCAAGCGCGGGCTGATGGAGCGTTGAGAGAAAGCAACTAAATGCGCAATGTCGGGAGACTGTTTATAACAAATGTACAGAGCGTCTTGAAGTGTCTAAATTTCAGAGGCGTAATGTACACCCCCGCATCACAGGGAGGGACAGGATTCTAGGGTCCCAAGGCCTGACTTACGCTAAATACGTATTTACCCAATTTATAAAATATTAAAGGCTAAACCTGACTTTCAGGGAGAGGGGTCATAACATTATTCGTTACGCCACTGGTAAATAGATAGAAAACATTACAGTGGAGCCAAAGCCATTGAGTCCTGCCACGGGGGCAGGACTGTAGGGGCCCAAGGCTTGACTAACGCTAAATACGTATTTACCCAATTTATAAAATATTTAAGGCGAAACCTGACTTTCAGGGGAGAGCGAGGTCCTAACATTCTCCGTTACGCCACTGGTAAATAGATAGAAAACATTATACAGTGGTGCCAAAGCCATTGAAATTCATACACCGCATAAAAAAGATCACACATAAAAAATCGCACAAAACAAATCGCATAAAATATGACCGCACAAAAACATTTTCTACTGTACATGAGATAAGCTAATGAAATGATTGCTTAAAATAGTCATATCAAACACACAGCCCCTCAAAGATTGGTGATCAATACATTTCGTTAATTTTGGACGAAGCTGGATTTTTTAATTAACCATTTGAGCTGTGGGTTAATTTTTCAGTTGATGCTTCCCCTGAAGTGAGTTTTAATACAAAGGAAATATAATGTTCCTTGGGCGACTCGGTTGAAGTTAAGTAAACCTATTTTTCCCCGTTCACACTAATTTCAGTACGGGAGGGATTTTACCCCGCCCAGATTTTCTCGGAAATTTTTGAATGTATCGTAGAGGGAGGCGGGAAGCTGGCCCAATTTTCCACGCCCCACACCCCCTTTCCAACACTCAGGACGTTTGAGCCACTGTTTAGATTTGCTTATTACGCTCTTTTGTTTTCAAAACACCTTTTACATATCTTTAGCGGAAAGCAGTAGTTCGAATTATGCCACACCGCCACGAGTCCATTTTTTGGGCCCCAAAGTGTTACCACGGCTACTTCAGTAGTTTTATTATTTACTCCTTATGATGGTTTTCGTTTTACTCACCTCTTGTTAAAATTCACAGAATCATAAATTCCTTTAAATCGAAGGGGCCCATGAAAATTGAAAAAAGCAGTGCAATAAATATTTTTGTATACTTAAATGACATTTGAACATCACACTTAAATTATATTTGAACACAAGCCTTCGCGTGCCACTGTTACAACTCTACCGGCCACGATGGGCACGCGTGCCACGGGCTGGCTACTCCTGATTTAGACTGTTACTATATATTGTGCTCCGAGACGGAATTAAAATTGGATTCTCAAAAAAATTATTTTTTTATCAAAACTTTCGCAACCCGCTATGCAAATATGTACAATAAGCAATAGATTAGTGAATGCTATTTATTTATTTATTTTTCAAAAATAAGTTTTTTTCTTTAGCCTTTTATAGTATAATTTTCTTTTTACATACAAAAATACAATTTAAAGTAACTTCCATTTGAGGCACAAATTCTTTATTTACAAGAATGATAGGTGTAGATGAAAATAGGAAATTGTTGAATTTTTTGCTTTGTTGACAAAGATATTTGACTAACACAACAATGCCTGAAAGCATTACAATTATTCTCCACTTAACAAAGGAAATAAGTTATTATTGCATCTCTACTTTAAAATAATTTGTTGTTTCAAACGTTGATTTTAATGCTAAACTGAGCGCTTAACTTAGACTTGTTACTGTGGATATTTGACATTGTGAATTAATTATATTCGGAATGATCCTCACTGTGATCTTCGGGGTGTTTTTGCACTTCTTTCGATATACTTTAACGCTTATTGTGTGGAATGATCTCCTATTCCTTCTGGAGATCATAATTTTGGAATCAGTGGTGGAGCTTTTCAAACTTTGCTCGGCGAATTCATTCCATCATGGTACCGTTTCTGATGCTGCTACAACTCCTATGTTTGATGCTGCTACAACTGTAGATGAACTGGCTCCGACCATTCGTTCTTTGATGGTCTGGAAGATGTGCGAGGCACTCAACCTCAAAGCCAAGTACGTCCCACTTCCAGGAGCGATATCTTTAGCTGGAAGACCACTCAGACGCACTAAGCGAGGTACTATAGTCCCTGTCGTAGATCTTTTCATGTGTGGAAGATGTGCCAAGCTCTGTCTCTACCAGCCACTTACGACCCTCAGCATTCCAGTTCAACTTTTACCATCAATGAAGAACAAGTCTATTCCTGTAGTGCATTCTATTGCTGTATTTAAAATATGTAATGCCCTGAATCTCAGAGCTGAATTGGCTCCGCAGTAAAATATGTATTAACAGTATGGAATATATCTGAAAATTTACTGCTGTACTCAAAATATCATTGAACTTTTGCTTTAATAATAATACATCCTTCTGCATCTTGGGAAAACATCTACATCCATTTAAATTTTTGGATTCAAATCTATACTCATCACCTGAAATATATTCAATATTTAACTAATTTTATGGCTGCCTCTTTAGAAAATATACTACCAAATTCATAGAAGCAGTTCGACACTCACTGACTCTGTAACTGCCTCGTGAATAAGCTTAATTTTCACTTAGCAAATGCAATTCGTCTTATGTCTACTCTAGCAACTGCATCGTGGAAAAACTTTCCTCTCGATTCACGGGAGTAATTCGACATGTGCCTACTTTGCCTACAAGTGCATCGAGAAACAATTATCTTCCCCATTAGCGGGAGCAATTCGACATGCGTCTACACTACTTGCAACTGCGTTGAGGAAAACCTCCTTCCTGATTAGCGGGAGCAATTCGACATGTGCCTACTCTGCCTACAAGTGCGTCGAGAAACAATTATCTTCCCCCTTGGGGGGAGAAATCGAATGCGTCTACACTATTTGCAACTGCGTCGATGAAAAACTTTCCTCTCGATTAGCGGGAGCAATTCGACATGTGCCTACTCTGCCTACAAGAGCGTCGAGAAACAATTATCTTCCCCATTAGCGGGAGCAATTCGATGTGCGTCTACTCTACTTGCAACTGCGTCGAGGAAACACTTTCTTCCTGATTAGCGGGAGCAATTCGACATGTGCCCTTTCCTGCCTACAAGAGGTAGAAACAATTTTCTTCCCATTAACGGGAGCAATTGATATGCGTCTACTCTACTTGCAACTGCGTCGAGGAAAAACTTTCTTCGATTAGCGGGAGCAATTTGACATGGCCTACCTCCTACAAGAGCGTCGGAAAACAATTATCTTTATTAACGGAACAATTCGATATGCTCTACTACTTTAAACCGCGCCGAGAAACACTTTCCTGATTAGTGGAGCATTGGGTCAACTTACAATGTATAGAAAAAATCTTTTTTCCCATTGGAGCATTTTTGGCAACTTACAACTGTATCGAGAAAAAAATCTTTCTTTCCCATTAATGGGAGTAATTCGACATGTGTCTACTCTGTTTACAACTGCTTCAAGGAAAAACTTTCTTCCAATTAGCAGGAACAATTCGCGTCATTCACTTCAAAAATTGGAAAAACCGTCTTCCTTTTTGGGGGTAATTTTAAGCTATTGCCAACTGCATTGGGGAAAAAATTTCTTCCCAATTAAAGGGGGCAATTTTTTTCATGGTTCTGAACAAGGGTATATTCACATCGTCGGAAAGATATTTCTTCAATTTCATTCAACTAAGTTAGCCCACACATAAGCAATATAATAACTTTTAAAAGATATGTCATAAAAAAAATTTTAAAAATTTAATAAGAAAAGTAAATATATATATATTGGATTTTTATTATTATTTATTTTTGGATTATTACTTACACATTTTCAGGGAGATTAATGACAAATTTTTAACACATTTATTTTTTAAGATATTTTTATGCCGTTTGTACCTGAATTTCAATTATTAATAAAATTTGTATTAATTGAAAATAAATTTCCTAGTATATGGTGCAAATATCTCTTCGTTTTTGTATTTTGTACTTAATTTTCAATTATTCTTCTTTTTTCGATTTATGTAGCAAGCTTAATGTTTAGTTACATTGCATTTTGGATTGGATTAGTAAGACCAATAATTATATTAATACGAGTATAAATACTTCAAAATAACGTTTGACTTAACATCAGTTCCTTGAAATATTACCACGCGTTTTCTTTGATTATTTTGACTGTTTTTTCGTCTTAAAAATGAAAATTAATCTTTCCTTAAAAGTAAAGGCATACTCATTGTACGACTTTATGAACTTCATTGTTAACTTTTATAAGATCCCTTAAAGACTTTATTTGCTCGAAGAGATTTGGGCGAACTATTTGAAAAGTAGAAAAGTGAACAAAGAAATTTATTTGCAAATAGCATACATAGATTCAAGTAACAAATTTTTTTAAAAGCTAGGTTTTTTTTAATTATGTTATGAGGAACACTGGTTACATATGTAATATCTATACTTAGGTTTATTTACAGGAAATAGCTACATTAATAAAGAAATTAAAAAATTTTAAATCAATTTTTTCGCTTGAGCAACTGTTGGAAATAGAAAAATCGAACAGATGAAATTTGTAAATGAAATAAGAATTTAAAGGGACCGATCTTTCGGAACCCATGTTTTTGAAAAGCGCATAAATGAAATTTTTCATGATGATTTAAGATTAATCATATAAAACTTTTTTTAAGAACATTATGACAAAAAATTATTTAAATAAAAATTTTTGGCAAAATCTTGAATTTTTTTTAAAATTTTTTTTTTTGAAAAAATGCATCTATTTTTAATTTTTTGCCTGTATATAGGTCCGACGTCTCTACAGGGGCAACAATAAATTTTTTAAAAAATTCACATTTTTTTCAGAGTTACAACCATTTGAAATAATTATCGGCGTATTTTTTTAAAATTCTCCTTCTGTTTTAAAAAACATGGATAAAACGATTCCCGTTATGCTTTTAAAAAAATTTTAGTTGAGCCTCTGTACAGAGGTCTGGCTATATCGGAAAATATTTATTATAATAAAAATTTTTTTAAAAAAAAACATTTGGTAAAATTATTCTTTAATCCAAATTTTTTAAAATATTTTTTTCAAAAATTCAAAAAATTTTTATCATGTATTATTTAAGTGACACTACTTTCTAAATTTTATCCATTTACACGCTTTTGCAAAATCACGGTTCCGAACGTAGTCGGATACCTTAAACCGTGATGTATATATATATATGAGACGTAAAATCACATCAACACTGAATTTTAAATAAATCCAAAGAGAAATATGAGAAAATTGTATCAAGCTACATCTTTTTTCCTCAAACACTTTTGGATTACAAATGGTATAAATAGATTTATATAGAAGATTATCAGAAGCAAAATTGATGCAGGATACCATGCGACAAAAAATCTGATCAACATTGATCAGCATCTGATTCATTTTCCTATGATGATGAGAACATAGTAATTGCTGATGAAGAAAGAAAAGCAATAATCTTTCTTTCTTTTTAAACAAAGAAAATGTCATAGAAATGAACATATATAAAACCTTACATCGAAAATCTACTGTTATCATATTTGTGTTGCCAATCCAAAAAATAAAATTTAGAAGGAACATTTTTTAACGACGATTTTTTTCGAAAAGCAAATGTAATTCCACCACAAAAAGAAAAAAACGAATAAATACAACCATAAATAAATGTATTTACAATAAATATGCTAAAATCCTCCCCCCAAAAAAAAAAAATTCTCAAACATTCATTTTGCATCAGATAGCACGTCTAATGACCCTATCTACATTTAGCTGAAAAACGAAAAATTGAATTTTTAAAAAAATCAAAACGTTTCGAAAAAAATCTTCGAGGTATTCAGAATAATGACCTACAGCTTTCGTGCCAAGTTTTGACTTCTGGGCTTTTTTTGACGGCGCGAAACCTCAAAACACAAACTCTTTCTTTTATTAGTATAGATGATCATCTTGAAATATGTTATATATGTTCATCTAAGTTTACTTTATAACATATTTTTATACCTTTAAGAGGTCTAGCTTTGAATTTCACTACCTTGAGTAATTCCAGAATTCGTATAAACCCAGACTTTCCCATATGATGGATTAAAAGCTAACTTAGTTATTCTTTATATTTCATTAAAACTTAATTTCAAATGTATAGTTAACTAAGCCTTGGTTTGATTTATAGGAAACTAACATTTTATCAAAATTTGCAAGAAAATGCAATTTGTTTTCACACTATAAAATTACTTTTATTTCCAGATTCAGCTTACCCCATGCTGACTCATTTATAACAGAGCTTGGTGATATTTTCAAAATTAGAAGTGGAAGAATATTCATATCTTTTTACACATTATTAGCACTTTTATAATAGACTAGAAAACACAATTCATTTCTTTTCTGAATAAATTTAAATAAACCAACTTCGGGTACTAAATATAAATCCGAATAATAGAAGGAACAGAATAAAAATTTTAATAAATGAAGCAATCAAAACAAGAAATCAACTTCACAAATTCAAATATCTAAATTATTTATAAAAATTTTCATTCTAACATGAAATGCTCAGAATGAAGTTCTGGAAAAATATCTAAGAATATAAATTGCATAGATAAAAAAATTCGGATTCAGGTTTTATTTTTCGTGTTGATTATCGCCTCATTAAATTCATATCTGCACATAACTTGCGATAACAGCGTGAAAATATTTTGGAAGCCTTTATTGTACTTGGTTCAATTTTTTTGTATGCTTCAAATGAATATTTTCGTAATTTTTTTTTTTTAACTTTGAAGAAGTAAACAGGGTCTTTCTGTTATTTTCTCGTCTCTTATCGTTTTTCTTTAATAACAAACCTGTAAAACTGAAATGGAAATTTTTGGAATATCGTAAATATTTATGAGTTTAAACTATACTATTTTCTTTTAAAGATAAGATCAGGAAAGAAGCTGAGAGTGAAATCGCCAGTGAATTTTAAATATTTCCAGTTTAAGTTTATAAATTATTTATGTAGATTTTTTTAATTGAAAATATCAACCATACTATTTTATGAAAAATTCATATATTTAATGTTTAATCTAAATAAATGAATTTTTAAAAAATATTGATTTAGAATCTAGTAACACAAAGTTAATTTAAATGGCATTTTAAAAAATGAAATTTTATACCCCCATTTAATTTAAATTCAAAAGATTAAATAGTTTTTTTTTTCTAAAATTTTCCTTACCATTTAACTGACTAAAAAAAGGTTTAATACATGAAAATAATTTTGGGTTTTAAAAAGGTTTAACTTCGATATACAAAAAAAAAATTTTGATTTGTATTTTCGAAAAAAAAAAATTAATTTTAATTTAATTAAATTTAATTAAATTTAAAATTATTAAAAAAATTAATTAAATTTTATATTTTAATAGCAATGATAAAATTTTAAAAAAATCACTTTTTCTCGGCGCCCTTTCTTTCTCACTTTTATATCTTTAGTTTTTATTTTTTGTGGATTGGTTGTTCTGTTCAAAGGGCAAGAGTATAAGGAAAAAGGCGTTAGATGGGAATGGCCTGCAAGGGAAAATTGCTAAAAAATTTTTAAAAAGTTTTGTCATTTGTTTTTCCAATAAAAAATTACGAATTTATGCAAAAATTTAACATTAGGCTTTTTAAATAGGCCTTTTTTGGGAAATTTTAATAAAAAATCGAAAAACAAACATTTTAAAAAAATTTTTGTTAAATTGATAATTTTAAATAACAAAATTTTTACTGTGCATTTTGAATAATGGAAAGATGGTGTTAAATAAATCTGAAAGGTTTTAAAGGATTCGAAGATAATCAAAGTTTTCTTTTCTTAAAAATTCCAGTAATTTTAAATAAACTTTAAAATAATTTTTGTTTTAAAAATTTAAAATAAAAATAATTATTTAAGGTGCAAATAAAAATTTTTTAAACAGGATGAATGGCACGCCACCGATCAAAACGGTTTGCATTTTAGTTCAAAATAACAAAGTTCACTATGAAATATTACGACCAAACGTGAGTAATTGGTGGCGGTGCGGAGGGAGCATACTCGTTGGTTATATTCTTGCCTAGTTACGTCATGTACTACAACTTAATGATCCGAAGTTTGTCTACGCATAGCATAGTAAATTTTTTGACACAACTGTATTTTAAATTTTATTTGTGTGATATTTACGTTTTTAACCGTTATTTAACATGGCTAGTCCAGCAAAAAACCAATAAGTATAAGACAGTACGGTATAACACAGAATTTCAAATTTGGTGGACCGAGAAACATGGCATGGCAACAAAGTAATTTGTGTTTTACGTTCTGGAACAGTTGTATGTAGAGTATCATTTGTAAAACGCATTCCAGACACATTTAATTAATTGAAGAAACTGGCTCATGCTATTTTAATCAAAACTCCAAATCAGCATGCATCCTGCTAAAAGTATAACATCTTACAATCCTAATATAAATTATTTGTCATCTTCTCTGCAACAACAGAAGTCACACTAATGTTACTTTAATTTGAATTACACGTTTAACTAAAACATTTACTTCTATACAGTGGAAAACGTATTTTTTCGTAGTAAATCAATTTTTCTTAGTTGTTAGTATTTAGTTTTAATTTTTCCCTATAATCACAAATCAAAATTATTTGACGGCACGTCTATACCTAATTAAACATTTCTTTAAAAAAAAAAATGGCAAGTTGATCCATAAAGGTTCGCCACCCCTGATATAAGAGATATAATTGCCATTGCTTGTAAAATTACACAGGTGATGAAGCTATCAGAAAAGAAAAGAGAGTACGTTTATTTTCCACCTACTGCCTGATCAAGTGTGCCTTAGGTTTTTCTTATTCATTTCAATTTATTAATTGTAAAATCAAAATATTACTTCTAATAACAAAATAACCTGCATACTAAGGTGAGATTAGAAGGTTGCTTGCCGCTGAGATGGGCATCTTCAGCATCTTCCAAAACTCTTAACAACACAAACTGCTACAGATAACTAAAAAGAGAAATCAACTCCGGAATGTAATATTTCATGTAAAAATTATCTTTGATGAAATGCGCAATCCGTCTGAAATAAATAGAAATGTCTTCTTCACTTTGATAGCCAGTAAACTCGCAAAAGATGAAGCTTAAGTTACTTGAATTGTACGGTAGTTTTCCTTGCATCAATACAAATTCTGTGCATTTAAAATAAAGAGCAAAAAATATCACTTAATATGAATTACTTGAAAAATTTAACGATTTAAAATCCTTCTTATTGCACTTGTTATTGAAACTAAATCATTGCACTAGTAACTGGAATCTGGCACTGCAAAAAAAAAACATTACTTTTTGTTTCCGATCCACACACTAGATGGCAACACGGCTCTTTACAAACAAAAGCTTACAAAAACAAAAGTGGCAGTGACGAGTATTAGTTCCGCTGTTTGCATCCGTAATTTCACTTGCAGCAACGAGTCAAGATCATGAGATACAGATGGTTTTCTCTTTGTCGTGATTTTTACACGCCAAATTAACTTTCTTAAACACTCGATTCGTTTTGTTCTGTCTTTATCAACACGCGTTATCGGAACAAATGCATTGTATTCGTGGCTATTATCCCTCTAGCCACGTGCCGAATTCTATAGAATCTTCGAGAATGAATGAGATTGTTGTGTGATATTGGGCCGGGTATAAGTTAATCCTCGTTCTGTGAGTCTGCTGGAATACGTAAAGTGGTTTCTTGGGTTTCAATTTTTCTTTGTTTTATTGTAGAGCAAATAGATTTTTATTGCTGAACATTCCATAAAAATTAACGACAGTTTAAAACAAGTAATATATAAAAAAAATTAAGTCAATTCCTACTTAGGTCAACAAAAAGCATTTATTTTAATTACTTTTTATTATATGATTGCAATTAATATAAATATGTATATACATGTGACAGAATCACACTATTAAGTGTCAAAATAGAAAACTATTTTCTTTGCAATTTTTCTTTCTATATAGGATGGTAGACTATTATTTTTGTGTTACTGTTTATTCATTGATTAAATTTAATTATTCTAATAAAATAGTATAGATTAAAAAAAGAAATCACGTTCTCAGAAATTAAGCCATCCCAGGTGGGATTCGAACCCACGACCTTTGGATTAGAAGTCCAACACGCTATCCATTGCACATACAGGGACATAACGAACGATTTTCCTTTCTATATATGCTGTTGGACTATTATTTTTGCTTGTCACTACTTATTCATTTTTTTAATTTAGTTAATGAATTAATATTTGAAAAAATGCATTAACATCAAGTGCCATCCAATATAAGTTTAAAAAAATGTATTTGATCTTGAATGGATGAATAGAAAGTATGCATGCTATAACGAGTGAAAATTTGAACAAGATACATACATATATATATATATATAGGGAGAGAGTGAACTATTAGTAGGAATTGAAAAATTACCCATATATACAGTACCCATCAAAATCACGGTACTGAACTTTGTCAACCTTACTTGGAGCTCAATAAAGGTATTTTTCTTTCTTTCTTTTATTTATTTACTTATTTTTGAGGATTTTTCTGCATAAATTAGAATTAAGGATAAAACTAGAAATCGCTTGAAACAATTACGTCAATTAAGAGAGTGTATTTAAAAAATATTCTGAGAATCGAACGTCAACTTAATTGCTTGCATCAGGCTGGCAATATCTTAATGATTTCGATAATGTTTGGATTTCTCGTTTATTTAATTGAATGCTTTGAATAATAACAGATCTTATGATGATAAATCTTTTAATAAAATTTTTATCAGATAAATGCAATGAGTTTTCACTTATTATCTGAGGTCATCTCAATACTAATTAACTGAAAGAAAGCTTAAATTTTCTTAAAAAATTTCCTTTTAAGGTCCAAATTTTTATTGAGATGCATACATACATAAAATAAAAGTTCAGCAGAGAATATTATTTCTAAGGAAGAAAAATATTTCGTAAAAAGTTTTTAAAGTTTCAAAAACATCTCACGATCAATAGAATTTTTCAAACTTGATAAATTTCACAGAAAGGATGAACAATCCAGACACACTAAAAATCAATTTTTATGTCTTACATAAAAGCTCTAGATAAGGGTAAAGCAAAACAACCATTCAAAAAAAAAATCTTGTAACTAAAAAAATAATCTTAGAAAGATATTGAAAGAAAATTTGAATATCTATTTGTGATGTATTGCACATAAACCACACTCCAAACAGTTATGATTTTGAAATATATCGATGACACATAATACCGAAACAGGCATCAGTTTGTTGTATTAAAATTATGCTTAGGAAAACATCTCTCTCTATGAAGTTATAAAACTCAACATCTATACTCAGAGACGTCTTAAGACATGAGCCAACTGGGCCCAGGGCCTCGTCTCGTTTTCGACTCAATCTTAATAAAATCAAGATTTGAATAATTTCCACTGTCAAATGTTATTTCTGGTTGTATTCTCCGAAAAACTGGATGAATGTGAGTGGATGAATATTAATGTCGCACTATTCAGCTACTCGAGGGCGTTTGACGACAGCACCCCTTCTCTAACTTCCACACTAACGAGGGGACGTTTGAACATCGACAAATTTTACGTGTATCGCCACCCTACACGGCAGGTCTTCAGCAGTACTAGACTCGAACTCATCACACGCCGGCCACGAGTCCACCGACAAACTGGGAATTCCAGACGATATTTCAACTGGCTACATGTGATGACCTTCGTCCATTTATAAGCCTAAGCCTACCACCATACACCATCATTACTCATTCAGTCAAAAGGCGGAAGTTGGTCGAGCCGGTTTGTGCAATTGTAAGTCATGCACATTTATCTGTTTCGGGTTATTGTTTATAAGTGTGAGGGAGTGAATATTAACGTCGCACTATTCAGCTACTCGATTTATATTAGTTTTTGAAATCTATGCCGTGTTATATCTATTTTTAAATGCCATAGATGGGGCCTAAATTTATGAATGGGCCCAGGGCCTCAAGAAGTCTTAAGACGTTCCTGTCTATACTACTTAATATAAGGCTGACTCACTCACACACACACACACAATGTTAAAACAATAAAAAAAATTGTTACTAAGAAATAATTGTTTTCTAGTTGAATTCAAGCAATTAAATTAAGAATACATCAAATATGAAACTTAATATACTGGGTTTTATTAAATTTTCTTGCAGTGTATGTAATATTGCGGATAATATATAATTTTGATGTAAAATATTTTTTATTTCATAATATTTTTATTGTATATAATATTAAAGTACACTATATAAATTAAAATAACTAATGCATGATGATAAAATTCTTTAATTGGTTTAAAAAATGTAACTTATGTGTGCGATTTTTACTTTCTCGAGTGTATGCATATAATGTATATTAAAAACCCTCTAAAAGCTCAAAAAAGTTAAAATTGAGATAGTTAAGTATATTTAATTAAGAATATTAAGCTCACAAATAATCAAAAGAAATTACTTTATAATTAAATATTAAAATCTAAAAATCTTATATATATATATACACACAAAAAAAACTAGTTTTTTTTTATTTTGTCATAAATGTCTTACTCGCATTATAAGAAAATTATAATAAAAAGCAGTGTCAGAGCAATTTTTCAGAAATATTATAATAAGCTTGAAATTTTCATATCAAAGTAAAATTACTGAGTTCAATAAACCCCTCGAAATAAAATATTAACCTCATTTGAATTAATAAATTTATATAATTAATATGATTTTTATTAGTAAGATGAGACTTTAGAATTGGTAAAGGCAAGTTTTAATTATTTCTCGTACTCGATTTAATTCGGTTTGCAAAATAAACGACATGTTCTTCGTAGTAAAGAACTTCCATCTAATTATCCTAACCATTTGTTGAAGTTGTTGTAATAATGAAGTCAAAATTGCTTTCATTTAATGTTAGTATTATTATTTTAAACGTTCACAAAAGAATACGAAATGTTAGAAATATAATTATCATCGTTAATTTAGCATATATTAGTTGAATTAATGGGAGGAAAATTTTAAAGCTTTTATATACTCGTAAAAGAAACTTAAGAGAAAGTACTTTAATTATACCGTTTTATATTTTTTCAAAAATTTTTCATTTATTAAATTCTAATGGATTGTAATTGCTTTGAAGAAAAGAAAAACAAGTTTTTGGTATTTAAAAGTCTAAATAAACGATATATATTAGTATGCAAAGTTAAAAAGTAAACATGTTTTATAGATTTTTTAGAATTTTTTACTAATTCAAGTGAAATTTAATACGTAAATACTAGGAAGTATTGCTAAACAGAGAGATGATAATAAAAAAAAATATTGGTATTAGTTCACCTCATGATTTAATTTCATAAAAGTATATAATCCAAAAATGATATAGAAATATGGTATTCCGGGTGAGTTTAATATGGGCTATGAGCCCTTCCCCCTATATTTGACAGAAATACAACTGTCACAATGAGTTCTCATTCTGCTTAACCCTTTCGTAAGCCATTTATTTCTCTTTTAAATTTTTCGCAGTTTTTTATGTTTTATTAACAATTAAACAATGGCATTTAAGGAAATATATTTTATTTTGCTGAATTTTCTACATTTAAATTTTAGGGGTGGGAGGAATACTTCCCAAAGGGAATCATTCACCGTCGTACAGAAAATTAAATTTAATGGTGATTATTCGCCATGAAAAGATGAGGAGCATGTTGCAATGCACAAGGGGATATCACATTCTGCACGCATATAGTCGGTCCTCTTTTCTTGTCCCTATCTGCTACATTTCCTACATTGTCTATAGTTGGATACCATCTTTGGCGTATCATTTCCCTCACTGGCTGAGCGCACATTATCCGGAATTACACACTTCATTGCTTGGAAGTTAGCAGGACGTCCTTTCCTTTTTCTTGAGGAATATCCGTCTATTATAGCCGACGAGCTAATTCTAGACGGAATGTTAGCAGGTCTAAACTTCTGTTTCTTTTGTGCACTTACTACAGTAATGAACGTGACCGCGGTACCCGAGTGGTATAGGTATCGGACCGTGGCTTGCCTTGTCACGAGTTCGAGCCCAGTACCACTAAAGACCCGCCGTGTAGGGCAGCGATGCACGTTAAATCTGTCGAGAGCTGAAACGTCCTCCCGTTGGTGTGGTGTGGTAGTTAGGAGAGGGGGGTGCCAGCTCAGGTGTCGTCCACGTCACTTGACCAAAATTACGTGGTCCTTCGCCAAAAGCCCTCGTGTAGCTGAACAGTGCGACGTTAATATTCAATCAATCAATCAATCAATACAGTAATGAAACTATTTATGATAGCAAAGTCAGTAAGAAAATAAAAGATTAGTATGGGGAATTAGACTTCCCATCGTTATGACAGCAAAGCCAATATATTATAATTGGTTTTGCGCTTCCCACAGGTGTTGTTGTTACTAATGCCACCTGATCGGCAATGGCCTGATCAAGACCCACGAAATTCATCCCGGTAAAGGGCTAAGTGACGCATGTCGTTAGCCGTAGCTTTAAGTACCATACAGGTGACAGAATGACTTAGCTCAGTTTCACCCCAATTTTGAGGGAGAATACGCTGGGGTGGTCAGGGCCCTCCCACCTCTCTTCCCCTTCCACCACCCCTCAGGGGGCTCACCTTCTTTAGGTGGGTACGGGTGTCACAATCCCGAAGTACCCTCTCTCTAGTGATCTTTTCCTTTTCGCAAGAGGTTTACTATCATTGTTAAACACGGATGTCATGACCCCGGCGTACCCCAGTGATCCTTCTCTATTTTCGATTTTCCATCTTGTCATCCAATTTCTTCTTTTCCCGTCCAGACCACAGACCTATGAATGTTTGGCGCAGTATAGCCAAAACTGGCTCTTGCGCTATAAAACACCAAACTTAACTCAACTCCCATTTCACCAACCTCCCTAGAGGATTTGCGGCTCGACTGCTATATACAGTACCCCCGCACCACGAAGGCACTATACATTTACAAACATCCATGTTTTCTCCTGGATTCGAACCCATGCCCAACGGCACAGCAGTCAGCGTCGCTAACCACTATACCGGATGGGCGTCTATTTTGTAAGATCATGTAGATGGGGAGTAATCTTCCCAATGCCCACGAAAGCGTTAACCAGGCTGTTTATGAGGTATTTCGACAATAAGTCCCACTTCTCCACCAAGGCACTTCTTAGCTCCAGGATTGTTCTGAAAAGTGGGCTGGCGAGTTATCCCAGACATATGGGTTCAGTTTTTCAGATCTGGATGGGTTCTCTGAATATCCTCAGTCTCGAGATATTCGTTGGCCATTCGAGACCTGTGTGGACAAGAGTTATCGTGGAAAAACATGAACTGGGTGCCAACTGCCCCTCTGAAAAGTTTCGCACAAGGCTCTAGGATCTCATCCTTACACCGCAGAGTGTCACAGTGCTTCTCTGAAAGACATGGGAGCCCGTCCAATATCATGCCAACTCAAACCATAATATAACTACATCCACAGTGGTCCACTTTAATGATGTTGGAGGGATGATACCATGTCCCTGTTTTTCTCCTTACGTAAGCATGTCAAAATCAGTATTCAGACTGAATCTCGAATAATTACTGAAGAGGAAACAAACCCAAGATCCTGTGATCAAGGATAATTTTATGCGTTCTATGTCAGGCAGGCTCTACTACGATTTCTAATAAGTAGAATGGAGTGCAAAAAAAATCCTGCTGTTCTGTAGCTCTTGTAAGTAATTCTAATAATGCATAGGATCTGCATGCGCATTTAAATTTTTAAAGATATAATTTAAAAGCTTTATTGCATTTTTTAGACCAACCATCTTCGAATCCTAATTTAAAATTAAGGTATCCGACTACGTTCGGAACCGTGATTTTGCAAACGCGTATAAATGGATAATATTTATGATATTTAGTGTCACTTAGATTAGAAAATGTACATAAAATTGTTTTAAGAATGGTATTACAATAAAAAATTATTTAAGTACAATATTTTGACAAAAGATAAACATAGAATGATCCATTTTCAAAATATTCTCCTTTAGTGAAAAATGCTTCTATTATAATAATATTTTGCCTGTATATAGCTCAGACCTCTGTACAGAGGCTCAACTAAGATTTTTGAAATATATAACTTAGAAGTGGGTTTATCCATGTTTTACGACAACAGAGGGGAGCAATTTTAAGAAAAAAACGCCGATAATTATTTCAATTGGTTTTAACTCTGAAAATAATGTAAATTTTTCAAAAATCTTAGTTGAGCCTCTGTACAGAGGTCTGAGCTATGTACAGGCAAAATATTATTACAATAGAAGCATTTTTCACAAAAGGAGAACATTTTGAAAAAAGGTTATTCTAAGTTCATTTTTTGCCGAAATATTGTATTTAAATAACTTTTTTTTTGTCAAAATGTCCTTAAAATGATTTGATACATGTATTCTAATCTAAGTGACACTAAATGTCATGAAAATTATCCATTTATGCGCTTTTTTAAAATCACGGTTCCGAACGTAGTCGGATACCTTAAGGTATTAATACATTCACATTAACTACAAAGGCATTATGCTTCAGGGGAAAATATCATTACTTTTTTAGACAGAAATCAATTAATATTGGGGCACACAACATTTATTAAATAATACCTAGATTGATGGTTATTTAGTCATTTGTTTATTAAAAGTATGTTAAGTATAAAGAGAAACAAAGAAGGGTACTTACATAGTAAGGATATTTGGTGTTGCCAGCATAGGAAACCAATGAGGCTGTGTAGTCATACTTATTTGCATCGAAAAATCGCTGCACATTTGTCACTTTTCCATTAAAAAGCGCAATCATAAATTATTGTTCTAGTATTCATGAATTTCACGTTTTGCTTCGCCTTTATAAAAGCACATAGGAGGTTGTATTCAACAGTTAAAGGCAAATATCACTTTCAAGACATAATTAATCTGCACTTTGCCTCACGAGATATCTTGAAGCTTTCTTTAGGAGGATGGTAATAATAATCTTGTCATCTCAAAATGTACTGTTATCTGAAAACATTTGAGTATCAGTAGTTATGTTACAAAGGAAGTGAAATTATATTTATAAAAATGGTTGTTTGTAAAAATTATTTCGCTTCACTCCAACATTGTTCAACCGATCACTATGAAAATTAAGATGTATATGTATTTTTAGGTTTTTGTGCTATCCCCTTTGTTGAAGCTCCCCACCAGGTGGCGTTACAGCATGTCAACTTCTGCACCGTTCAATCAATCTCCAAGTAGCCAACACGGGCGCCAAAAATGAAGCCAACTTGGCTCTATCGACAACATTTCTCCATGTTTCCATTGAATCGCCATTAAAATGTAAGGAACGGCGTTGCTTGCGAATATTACAATTTTAACATAAAATAAATACAACAGAAATAATTATTAACGCATTACACATCCATATTTCCACTATTTTAAGCTTTCATTGGATAAAATTTGTAACAATATCTTACTTTTGCTGAGCAGAGATCAGCTCAGGAAGGTGTTTTCAAATATAGCCCCACAAGAGAGTTACGGGGCGTTATAAATTTTTTTTAAAGTCCTTTATATCAGCTATTAGATCTACAGACTTAAAATTTAAGAAATATGGTTTTTATGTTAAACTGAAATATGCCGAAAGCTTTTTTTTTTTGTTGTTTGTTTGTTTAATTTGCAATTTACGTAAAATTAACTCATTAAAAAAACTTCTTTATCCTACAATTTGTATTGTTTAATTTTTCGATTCACCCGTGGGAAGAACGGATATACCAACTAGTTATAATAAAATGTTTTACTGATAATTTTAAAGTGGTTTATAATCCTACCAGCACTGCAATAAAAATATAAAAGGTTAATAAAAGTAATTAAAAATGAATGAGAATGTACTGCTGTTTGTAAAAAAGCAAGGAAGGAATCATCAGAATTAAATTAACTTTGCAGAAAATATCAATTATAGGATGTTACGTAAAATAGTAAAGTTTCAGAGCCACCGCGCATACGTGACGTGCGCAGTGTCCTCTGAACTGATGCTGAAAGCGTACAAATAGAGGGCTGAGGCGGGACGTTGAAGATAGTTAATGATTAATTTTTAGTGGCAAACGTTTAGTGTGACCTAAGTATGCCTCCACGATGAAATCAGGATAAATTATAATAACTTACGGAGTTTGAACGGGGGAGGATTATCGGCCTTCGAGAAGGAGGATTTTCCTATCACGCAATACGAGCTCGTGTGTAACGGAACAGTACTACAGTAATGCGAGTTTGGAAGCAGTGGACCAACGAGCACCGAACAACTCGAAAAACTGGCAGTGGACGATGGAAGGTGACGTCAGTGTGCAACGATCGACACCTGCTCCACATGGTGGTGAATGACCGTACAGCTTCCTCCAGACTCCTGGCAGCACTTTGGTCTACTGCTACAGGTGTACTTATGTCGTCTTCGTTAATTCGTCGACGTCTGCTGCTCCGTGGATTGCGTGCAAGGGTGCCTTTATACAGGATCCCCCTCACGGCAAACCATCGACGGCTGCGTCCAGAATGGGCTCATGAGCTCAGAGCCTAGCAAGCTGATTGGCACAAAGTTGTCTTTTCAAAT
This sequence comes from Trichonephila inaurata madagascariensis, assembly GCA_019973955.1. Lineage (NCBI taxonomy): Eukaryota > Metazoa > Arthropoda > Arachnida > Araneae > Nephilidae > Trichonephila > Trichonephila inaurata. The sequence continues at coordinate 70,116 of BMAV01000438.1, forward strand.
GATCGCGCTTCAATTTGGGGGACCATGATAGTCGCATTCGTGTTAGATGCTATGCCGGTGAACGCTGCCGTCCAGAGAGCCTCATCAAACTACATAAAAGCCTTACACCCGGAGATTTGGGGTGCCATCATGGACGATCCAATTTGCAACGAATTTAGGGTAATCTCAATAGCAACAGGTACGTCGGTGAAGTGCTACAGTCCAAAGTCGTTCCCTTCCCTCAAAGCATCCCTGGAGCTATCTTTCAGCAGGATAATGCACGCCCACATGTTGCAAAGACTGTTCGAGACTTTTTTTCAGCCCAACACATGCAACTACTTCCTTGGCCTGCTTATTCGCCGGATATGTCGCCTATTGAGCCCGTGTGGGATTTGGTTGGTCGGCGTCTCGCTCGTAATCCACGTCCTGCAGCTGCAAAAGACTAACTTTTGCTGTGCTTACAAGCAAAATGAAATTCTCTTTCCCAAGCAGACTTTCAAAATCTGTTTGACTCCATGCAACGTAGTATAGCAGCACTTATTGCAGCGCGTGGTGGCTACACCAAATGCTGATTTCGGACACTTAATATTATTTTTTTGCTTTGAAAATTTCGTTAGTTATTTGTACTAATACAAGTCGTTTGTGCATTAAATTTCATCTAATTCTGATTATTCCTTCATAGTGTTGCATTTTTTACAAACAGCAGTTTACATTATACAAAATTCGGAGCTATATCATCTTGATTAAAAGATTTGATCGAAAACTAACCGATCAAATTTAGTACATTTTTCTTTTTTTTTTTTTTTTTTGTCTGTCATATTCTATCAACAATTAAAAATTTCTTTATTAATGCTTAGTTCGGTTAATTATCACTATGTGTATAAAACTACCATTTTTGTAACGTTTTTGTTTTTAACAATTTTTTTTTTTTGAACTTTTAAACTCAATTCTAGAAAAAATCCCCTTTTCTTGTTACTGAATGAAAGTTTCTTAGCTAATTCTGAATTCTACTTCATAAGAAAGGAAAAACATAATTGCAGTTTTGGCTAGTAAAAAGAAGTATAACCGGCTAATTTGGAGACTTAAATATGTTCTTATTTTAAAATTATTATACTTAAACTGCATTGTGTTTCGTTCCTTTTGTCTTCTATTTCTACAGACCACTGACTACTGTCAAAAATTATATTGAAGTAATGACTTAAAATTAGCGCTTTGTCGAAGAACGTATGTCCCATTTTTTTGAATACAAGCTAAAACTTTCACCTAAAGTCTGTTCCACGATTTTTGCCCTCAATGGGAATGTACGATTTGGCAAGTAAGAGAGTTTGTTAGTATTTCTGGCCCTAAAATACTTACAGTTTATGCCCTATAATACTAATTTTAAGACATTGAACCCCCAAATTTTCTATAAAAAAAGTTTCTATTTATAAAATAAAAAGGGGACACAGAAAATATAAAAATGAATTGTTTTGTTTCCAGCAAGATTACATTTGAAAGATATACAGTATAAATGAGAGAGAAACCTACATTATATTATATTAAATTAAAACTAAATAATGCCTTCAATCCAAGCCTTAAATTCATTCTTTTATTTATATATTTTAGTATAGTTAAATAATTCGTAAAATTCTAAAATCATTATTTTTTTTTCCTATTTGTCTGGCTACAAATCAAAGAATCCATAAATCTCATTAACATAATTGAAATTTATAGAATAAAAAAATGCACAGCTACAATATACATGCAAAAATATTAGAACACCATCTCTCTGCATCCGAAACTTATTTTTTCCATTCTTGTGGGAAAAGGTGAAAATTAGAAACAGAAAAAAAAAACCGAGTTTGAAGATTTATTTTTAATTTTTTTACAATAAATTATGTAGCTTTTACTCCAAAAATACTTCATATATGGGTTTCTATAAAATCTTTTTTCTCATTCTCTGAGCCCTAACAGATTCTAGTGTTGAAGACCTTACTTGACTTTGTAATGGACGCGTCCCGTGCCGTTCATTAGTGTAAGAGGGTCGGAAGAAGAATTAGCCATATTTAAAACAAACTCTGTTTTTTCACAAGGATCATCAATGACACAAATTCAATAACCCAAGTTAAGAAATGCACCAATTACTAAATATAGAAGCAACCGCGAAGTAGAGGAGAGAATTGGAGATTAATATAAAATCAGATAACTTACACTGAACACGTCCAGGAAATACACTTTCTAATTCAAATCGACAATTTAACACTTAATTGACCAAATCGTCAATCTTATTATTAATTAAATAAGCTACAAATTGCTCTCGCCTAGCATTACGTTAATCAATCACTGCTTTCCTATAGAAGTCTAACCTCTCTCTCTCTCTCTAACTCGAACATTTAATCTTTGTAAACAAGTCTTGATTTACATAATCACATTTTCTTCGGAGGAGGAAGGTTTTTAATAGAATAATTTTATAAAGACCCATTATTCCCCAAGAGAACTATTAGTAGGAAGAACGCGGATGGACCCATTACAACTTCTTTTTTTTTATTGGTATACTGTCAGCCTGAAGAGCAGATTTGACAACCCTGAATTCAAACCTAAATGTTTCATAATATTTAAATGACCAACTATTACTAATATCATGATTGCCCTATCTGCAGCAATGTCAACTTATTTGGAAGATTCTAATGCTGTGGGTCAATATTTCTTAACTATAAAATTTAAAAAGTCATCTAAGTTCCCCTCCCTTCAAATGCTTCTTCATGAATTCAAATGAAGATAATGCGCCTGCCGTCTTTGGTTCTGTGAATGATAATGGATTGGGGAGACAACGACATAGTGTTGAATTATATAAGCTACTTAAGGAAGCAGATGTCATTAAATCTATCAAGATGGGTCGTTTGAGGTTTGCGGGCCACGTCTGCCGTTTGGACCTCTCATCCTTGACGTTCAGCATTTTTAATTACAAACTGTTGGATCTGGAACTACAAGTGGGGCCAAATTGAGATTGACTGACTGTATGGAGGACGATTTTAAAGGTTTAAAAGTGACTAATTGGAGAACTGTATCTAAGCGGAGATCTGAATGTAACAGAGTTCTTGAAAAGGCCTTGCCCCCTCCAGGGCTGTGTTGTCAATAGAAGAAGCAGGCACCTATAAGTGGCATCACATTCATAGCAGCGATATTTTTATGCTTATTTGAGTAATTATTTTCTGTAAATTTTGAACTTGGAGTTACATTATATAGTACCAAATATACAGAAGCTTCGTTTCATCAGTTGTAGAACAACAGTGACAACCAGTGGCGTAACGGAGAACATTTGGGTCCCCCTGCAAAGTCAGGTTTGGGACCCACAAGTTGGATTTTACAAAAGGTAGGTTTTTGGCGACGGTCCAACTTTAGGATCCCCTAAAACCCTGCCTTCCCCCCCCCGTGATACGGGGGTGTACGTTAAACCGCTGGTGACAACAGATAGCCCAATGCATGCCACCGAAAGGACTATTATTCCATCGAATAACATATGTAAAAATCTGATAGTATTCCTAAATTCCAACTGAAGCTAATGGTAATATTGCATGTTTGCAGTCAGTGTCGAACATAAGACTGATTTTCATGGGAGGATATGTTTTTAACCAGTTAGCTGTAGCGTCCTCTTTTGAGAGTGCGTAATTATGAGTGTTATGAAAATCGAGCGATGATGAGTATACTTGTCAATCACATAGTAGGTGTAGCTGTTGAAATATTAGATCAAAAAGATGGTTTTATTTTATTAAATTGCTAATTTTATCAGAATTAGGACACTACTTCGATACTGTGGCACTAAGGAAATTCTAGAATAGATGCTGTTGGGTTGATCACAGTACTCTCACCAGAAGGGATTCTTGCCTTTTCCACCCCAATAAAATTACAATTATTTAAGCAGCAAGGCATTAGGCCAGAGGCTTTACAAACATTTTTGCCTCATTGACCCCTTGCCATGTTTTTTCGTTTGGGGTAGACCTCTGCTTACTCTAGCATTTAATTTTTACAAATTTATATAGAATGTCTTTTTGACATCTAGTATAGATCTACTTAGTTTAAAAGAATTATATTTCTTACGGTATTGAAGTATAGTGTTTAAAACTTAATAAGCATATGCTAGATTAGATTAAAATTTAATTAATACATAAATTAACTGAATAACAAACAAAAAATGCTTTAATGGGAGCGATGAATCTGGTGCTTCAATAACAAATTTTCAACAATTCCCCCAGTCCTTCTTTGTTTTTGTTTTAGAGATTGGCAACCGTACTGAAACTCCTCACTAGGAACGGCATTTAAAAATTTTCTCACGATATTCTATAACAAGTATGTCTTTTTAAAGCCAAAATTGCTTGTATCCATTTCTAAACTTTACTTTAAGATCTTCGTTAGGGCCTATTCCGATCAGTTCCTCTTGTAATATGAAATTCTTTTTTTCAATGTGACCATAGGAATTGATTGGGACTATGGTAATACACACCGTAGTCGAAATATTCTCAAACCTAGTTTAAAAATCTGAATAAAGGGCATTTAATTGCTGAATGTAGGTTAAAGCATCCTGACGGGTTGTCTGTCACAAATTGATAAAATTCGCGTCCTCCAAAGTTATACCGCTTTAGCTTAATTCTGGAAAGAAACGCTGAAATATTCCTTGTTTTAATAAAATTTATGCTTTCGCCTTATAACTCCAAATTAACCTCATTAAATTTTGTCAATAAATCTGTTGAATAGATAAAATCTGATTTCTACTTGATTAAATTTTCTTTAAAATTAAATTCATGATCTGGTTTAAGGAGAGCCATTATCATAGACCCCCATTTACTCCTCATGAACTCCCAAATTATTTTTTCGCTTACGTGGACCCCTTGCAAGTCATCATAGATCCCTGGGGGTCCATATAGACCAC
>BMAV01000438.1:80000-155431 GCA_019973955.1 Trichonephila inaurata madagascariensis
TTCGTGGGAGGAGTTTGGGGTTCCTCGTGGTGTCAAAGGTTTCTGGGGCGATGTCCAAGACAAGACCGCGCAATATTTTACAGATGTTCCTTGAATGTGGTGATCATATCCACAAAAGAAGCCGGTCTACAACTGTGCGATGGTAATCGTTACACTGATTATTGTGGCATTATTTCCTTCGGAAAAATTGTGACGGGGCTTTATCGTGTTTGCATACTAATCCTCTTGGGGAATCTTTGGGGCCAGAATTGAGTTGTTTCACAGCCAATCCTCTCAAGAAGAAACCGTGATGTTCAAATTAGTTAGTAGATATATAGTGAAGGTTTTGTAATCGCAAAGGAAAAGAAAAAGAAAGGAAGCTGAGATGCTGAACGCTGATGGTAAGAAATTAAACTTGGAAACATAATTATAGAAAGGGCTTTAGTAAGTCTAAGAAATTAAGGTTGAGATTCACAAGATAATGTTACTGAAAGTTAAGCGGTTAGGCTTCCAGGCGCTTATTTACATATAATTTAGGAATACATTATATCACTCCTGATTTCCTTTCTAACGTAAGACTGTCTTTAAATATTTGAATTCGTAATAATAAATTGTTTTCATTATGGCTAACTTGGGTGATCAAATCTTACCTCCCACAAATCTAAGTCGCGTAGATGAAGAGATGGTACCCCCAGGGAAAGGGGAGGGGTATCACAAAATATAAAGGCTAAAATTTAATTCTAAAACCACATTGAAATCATTAAAATTGTTACACTTGAAATATTTACTTTTAATGAATGACATTATAATTCACGTTTAATTAATGACAATAGGGTGAATCATGATTATATGGAGAAAAATATTACTAACGATCGGAACCTACCTATGCAGAAGAAATTTTCTATTGTATATAGCAGGGGTCGGCAACCCATGGCACTCGTACCACATTTGGCACGTGGTGTAATTCTCAGTGGCACACTACACGTCTCTACAAATTAGTCGATTTTTGAGTAAAGTTGATAATTTTGGACATGGAGCTTATTGGAGTAATATCTTCATAATTATAGAAAGCAATATGTACAGGAATTACAAAAAAATCTGGATAACTCTAATGATAAATCGAAATCTATTTTATAAATTATTGGATGTCGTTGCTAGGGAGATTTGTTTTAAGAAAATAGCATGTATTCGGTTTTCCGCTATTGGTTCAACATATTTATGTGAGAAAATCTTTTCTCAAATGAAAAATATGTTGATTCCATAAAGAGTTGTTTTACAACTAAATGTTCAGAATCGTATCAAATTGAAAGTCACAAATTATGCCCTTGATACTGTGATACGAAGTACAGCGTGAGTGAGTGAATATTAACGTCGCACTGTTCAGCTACACGAGGGCCTTTGACGTCGGACCTCGTAATTTTGAACCATGGTCAAGTGACGAGGACGACACCTGAGCTGGCACCCTCCTCTCCTAACTACCACACCACACCAACGGGAGGACGTATGAGCTCTGGATAGATTTAAAGTGCATAGCTTCCCTTCACGTCGGGTCTTTAGTGGTATTGAGCTCGAATTCATGACATACCTGCCACATGATACGAAGTACAGCAGTGCAGGAACAAGGTTCACATTAAAAGATTTTTTTAACTATTTTGAAGAGGAATACTTATATTTTTATGCTATTTGTTTCTTATTTTAATAAATATGTTGAAAATATACATAACACGCACACATAATATATGTAAAATTTTAATTTTTTAATCTTGAAGAAGTAGTACTTTAGAAATAGAAGAAGAAATAGAAATAGAAGAAATAGAAATAGAAGTAATAGAACTTTTTGTATTAATAAATATCTTTAAATGATGCAAAATTAATATATATAATAAAACTGTAAACTGTATATTTTACCTCTGTTTCCTAATTTTGTATGCATTGTCGAGGGAATCGAATTGTTTCAAATATTTTTAAAATGTGGCACCTTGTGGTTTGGCACGCCACAGCTAAAAGGCTGCCGACCCCTGGTATAGAGATTAGGAGAAAAATAATTAAAAAATTGTTTCAAAATTTAATATTGATCCAAAGGGTTAAATCTTTGAAAAAATGGAAAAAAGACTCAATTTTGATTAGATAATTTTAAAATCAAAATAATTATTTTTGTACAACATAAATAGTATAAAGTGGTAATTACTAATAGATGAGTAATGAATTGTACATTGTACATCGCTACATTTCTTAACCCAGAACTCTTTCTCCGTACCGCTGACTAGATCCGCGATCCAAACTCTTTTCGTCTTCCGCTATAACGCACACACTGCAGGCCTTTTAATTTAATATTAAAAAAGCTGTTAATTGTATCTGATAGTTTTTTTCTTTTCACTATTTAGTGTTAGTCTTCTCACCGCTGTAAATGTTAAAAACTACTAAAAGCCCCTTTTCACTTTAACAAAAATTGCTTTGACCATAAAAGAGGCTCAAATACCTAAACAATTATCCTTTTGGCAGTACTTAACATAAAAATTAATTTTTTACATACATTTTTCCTTTATTATTTTTGTACATATATAGCATAGATCACCTTTTCCGCTTAGGTAGGCTTTAAAATCTTAAAAAAATTCGATCAACCCTAATGGAAACAGGTATATTTCTTTTTTTTTTTCTTTTTTTTAAATTTCTAAATTTTCGAATTGAAATAATTTGCACATTTTAGTAGAACTGCATATTAATTACATAATGATTTTTGTGAACGACCTTTTCTCCTCACTCCACGCCACACAACAACCGGAAAAAAAAACACCGCCCGTTCTGTCATGAAAACACTAAACTTCCGGTGAACCACGTGATTGGAACTTCGTAACTGTCAAAGGAATTAAACCTTTACCCACCTCTTCGGCACATATCCGCCTTTTGCACACAACCCTACCTTCCAAAATTTCCTTCTATTTTTCGCATCTCTTAGATTCCCGCCATTTCCGAACGGGTTTTGACATTTAATTCTCGGGTATTCAGTTGCTTTCTCCCGCTTTCACACAACAAACCAAATCCTGAAGTGAAATTTTTAAAAGGCGATAAAAATGGTGGAGAAGTATTACCACAAGAGGTCAGTGTCCGCTTCCCGAAAGAATGCCTTGGGGGGTCCTTGCCGGCCCATCCCAATCGCCTGCAATTCTTCACTTGAACTCGAGTTTTTCGAATCGGAGGGGTCAGAAGGTAACTGTGGCCGTAAACCCTTTGCTGCGATTAAGTGCTCAAAGGAAGGAATTCGAGCTTTCTCTCAATTCTGCTGGAAGGTGTTGTGTGTGATATGGTGGTTCGTAACAACAACGCTTAAGGTACGAGAGCAGCTGATAGTGATGAATGAGATCAAGGTGTGTGTTTTAGAAGTTGGTCTTATAAGGCATTCGGTGCCTCAAGCAGAAGTGATTGTTTGGTTGGACCAGGAAGAAATGTTGTGCATATATTTGGTATTACGCAAAATATGGTTGTTCGTGATATGTGAGACTCGGTTTATTCCTTCTATTACAGACCTTTAGGGTTTTTGCTAGTTGGTTAAAAATACATGTGATTATGTGAAGTCTTTCTTATAGTCCAAAATTTTATGGACTTCTAATTTAGAAAAAAAACTTTAATTAAATGAAGCTTTTTCAATTCCTACCATTAGTTCACTCTCTCCCCCTATATATATATATTTATATATATCTTGTTCAGATTTTCAACCGTTAATAAAATACTTTCTATTCATCCACATCAAGTTCAAAACCCACATCCAAGTTCAAAAACATTTTTTTAAACTTGTAGTGGGTGGCATTTGATGTTATAATACAGTTTTTTCAAATATTATAATTCATTAATTTAACTTAAAAAATGAATAAATAGTAACAAACAAAAATAACAGTCCAACACCATATATAGAAAGGAAAGTATTTCGGTGTGTTCCTGTAGTGCAATGGATAGCGCGTTGGGCTTCTAATACAAAGGTGATGGTTTCGAATCCCATCTAGATGGCCTAGTTTCTTAGAATGTGATTTCTTTTTCACTGTACTAGTTTAATAGAATAATTAAATTTAATTCATGAAAAAATAGTAACAAACAAAGAAAAAATAGTCCAACATCCTATATAGAAAGGAAAATGGAAAATTGTAAGAAAAATCGCTTTTTATTTTGTCACTTAATATTGTGATTCTGTCATATGTATATACACATTTATATTAATTTTGTAACTATTTATATGATAAAAAATAACTAAAATAATATTTTTCTTTGCTGACATAAGTAGGAATTGACTTTAAAAAATTTCTTTGTTACTTGTTTCAGTATCAAGGTTTCGAATGTTTCTTTAAAATTGTTCTAAGATAAATTTCTTAAGTCTTGTAACGTCATATATGTAGAGAGAGAGATTTTTAAAGGACAAATAGATAAATATGAAGAAAATTTTAACTGAAACTATAGACTTGATGAATAACCTTTGAATTTTACTATGATGCATGAACGAAAATAATATATATATATGCATTAAGGCAATGTTTCCCGATCTTTTTATCTCCACGGACCGGTCAATGTTTGATAATTTCACCGCGGACCGCTGAGGGTTGATTGTTTATATTTTAGGTTTTTTTCATTCAGTAATTTTAATTTAATTGTATTGAAATATGCCTTGAGAATAAAACATAGTGACACCAACAAAGGAATAGAAAGTGATTTAACACATGGAATATAAACTGATTTCCATCGAAAGTAGCACAAACCCCACAGAAAGACATCACAATAAATAAAATATAGATAATTTAATGTTCCTAGGGCTGCCCGGTATCATTTAATCCCGGGGCTGATACCGGTCCACGGCCCGGGGGGAGGGTCATTGCATTAAAGCAGTGCTTCTCAAAGTTTCAATATTCGCAACCCAATATACAATCATAATTTTCATCGCGCCTCCTCATACAATAACAATGTATTGAATTCAATGATAACATACTTCGACGCTAAACTACGATACTACCATAACCTCTTAAGTACCACCGGCGTATATGAACGTCTCACTCACACTCAAAGAGTTAATTTCCATGGACGTATATATACGTCTTTCCGAAGTACGATCTTTTCTCTGCACTGCTATCCATAAAATTATTCCGAAGGCTTTAAAATGCAATAAAAGGACCTTGACAATGTTTGCGAAGGATTTATTTATTTCAGATTATTTGCTTCTTTATTCCTTTCTCTCCCAATACATCACATATGCACGGGTACGTGGAAAACGGTCAGCATTGGGAAGCGAATCGCGTACCTTTTAATCGGCAGTTAAGGGATTAATTATAAACCGTACAAAAAAAAATTATAAAGATAAGTGTTAAGTATTTTGTATGTAATTTTATGACACTCCCATGGGGTCAGTGGTAAATATTAAACTGGCTCTTAAATGAGTATTGCTAAATTAATTATAAAATACTTTATGTAGCACACTGATACATTTATAAGTGTAATATATCAGTGTAAATGTGTTTTTTATTATGTCAGAATTTATTTTGTTTGTTTACATTGAGTGAATTAGTAATTTTTTAAATCTTTTGTTTTTGACTTTTCATTATGCTCGCGCTCGCCTCGTAGAGTTGTCACGCCCCACTGTTTGAGAAACGCTGCATTAAAGTATCCGACTGCGTTCTGAATCTTGATTTTGAAGTTTATAAATCGAATAATTTTTTTTTTTTTTGATATTTAGTGTCACCTAAATTAAAACATACATATAAAATTATTTTAAGAATATTATTTCGATAAAAAAAAAATTATTTAAATGCAATTTTTTTTTTGACTAAAAATGAAGAAAGAATTATATAGCTTCAAAACATTCTCCTCTTATGGAAAATGCTTTTATAATAATATCTTGCCTATATAATAGGCAAGACTTCTGTACAGTGTTTGAAATAAAAATCTTGAATTATATAATCTAGGAGAGGGGATTTATTCACATATTTTAATGTATCAGAGCACAGAAATTTCAAAAGGGAACACTAATAACACTTTCAGTTGATGGAAACTCTGCAGATAATCTGAATTTTTCAAAATCCTTGTTTAAGCCCTGTAGAGAGGTCTTAGCTATATATTGGTAAAATACTATTACAGAAACATCATCCATAAACGGAGTATGTTTTGAAACTATATAATTCCTTCTTCAATGTTTGCTAAAAAATTACATTTAAGTAATTTTTATTGAAAAATATTCTGAAAACAATTTTATACGTGTTTTCTAATTAAAGTGGCACTAAACATCAAAAAAAAATTTATTCATTCATACACTTTTTCTAAATCACAGTTAGGTGTGTGTGTGTGTAGTCGGATACCTTAGAACAGGGGTGACCACCCCAAATGACCTTGAGAGCCACTTCGGTAAAACGTTATAGTCATGAGAGCCGCACATAAAAATATATACGAGTATCTGTATAACAGATTTGGACCTATTACAAACAATTATTGGATTCAAAATTTAAAACATAATGAGCTCTATTATTATTGTTTTCACATTATTTTTCATGTATATAAACATATATAATATTATAATAATGAAGCCCAGTGGCAAAGTGGTTAGTGCATCGCGCTTCCACACCACAGGTCCGAGGTTCAAATCCCAAGCTGGACAAGGTTAGCTCAGCCTTTCATCTCTTCAGTGGGTCGATAAATGAGTACCAAGCTTGCTTGGGAACTTAACACTGGAGGTTTCACTTCAGACTGACCACCTGACCGGAACATATGCTCGTGCACCTCAGGGCCTAAGGTCGCGCATACTGAGTTGGACACAGTAGGCCTTGGCCCTCATGGGCAGTCGCGCAACTAATTTAAGTTAATATAATAATAATAATGCAATGATCAACAATGTTTAATTTATTTAATTAGTGAGAGATATTTGTTTCTCAGTTTTTACAAGTCGATCTCAATACATGTATTTGTACATAGCAAATGAGGTTTTTGACCGTTAAGTTTTTTATATATATATCGATTTATTTTCAATAAATATAATATCTAATTTCAGATTTATTTGTCACAAAAAACACTACTCTAAAAACAAAAGTAATGCGCAAAATAACCGTATTTTGTAGAGTTGTAATGAAACTCGCGAGTCGCAAAATTATATAAGGAAGGGCCACCCTGCCTTAGAATATAATTAATTCTAAGTTTTTACGAAATTCGAACTTGTCTTAAAGCAGTAAACTGACTGGGTTTTTTTCTCTTAAAGTTCATTCAAGAACAAGTAATATGAAAAAAAATTAAGTCAATTCCTGCTTAGGACAACAAAGAAAATTTTTATTTTTTAGTTGCTTTTTATTAAATAGCTACAATTAATATAAATATGTATATACATAGGACAGAGTCACAATATTAAGTGATCAAATGGAAAGCGATTTTCCTTGCAATTTTCCATTTTCCTTTCTATATATGATGTTGGACTATTTTTTTTTTGTTTGTTCATTCATTAAATTTAATTCTGCTAATAAAATAGTACAGTCAAAAAGAAATCACACTCTTAGAAATTAGGCCAATTCGATCCCACGACCTTTGGATTAGAAGCCCAACGTGCTATCCATCGCGCTACAGGGCACAATGAGCGATTTTCATTTCTATATATGGTGTTGGACTATTATTTTTGTTTGTTATTATTTATTCATTTTTTAATTTAATTAATCTATTAATATTTGAAAAAATTGTACTAACATCAAATGTCATTCACTAAAAGTTTAAAAAAATGTATTTGAACGTGAATGGATGAATAGAAAGTATTTTATGAACGATTGAAAATTTGAAAAAGATATATATATCTTTATAATGAGAGAGTAAAAACTATAATAATAAGAGTTGAAAAAGGGATAAATTTCTTCCGTTTCGTTTAGCGAATATATGGTTGTTTAATTTCCTCACGTGCGAAACTTTCTTTAGTTCGGTATTCAAATCATGTGTAGATTAAATAGAAGAATCCGCAATAACCATCCTTAAAAGATACTTTTCCATCATCAATTCCCATTTGATACATACTCTCGAATTTCAATGTGTCGTTCTTAGATTCTTTAATATACTTATCGTGTAGGTCGTAATGTAATTTGGGTTAGAACAAACGTTGTTACATAATACATCATCACGAACAGTCAAATAAAAGCTTCCACGCACTTCCTGCCAAGGTGGAATAACTTCGTGATATGATTATTAACTCGTTCATTTCGAATTGCAATAAACACACTAACTTCTTAAGATACAATTAACATATACATATAGAAATCACGAATTTTACTTCGGAATCATTTTAATGCACTTCTTGCCGAAATGGGATGGTTATGGGAATATTTCCGCGGAGCTAGAACAATAAAAATATTTCTTAATTTAGGGTTACTGAAAATGGCGTTCGACAGGCAGACGCACTAGCGTATCTCCACTTTAATCTGGCATTAGAAAAAGTGGTAAGAGATTCCAATATCAATATCTGAGGAAATATCTGTAATAAGTTGTAAGGGCGCGCCCCTCGGGTGCCCTTCTCCTAGATTATCAGCGTGAGCTAGAGGTATAGGAATAAATGAAGAACTAGAAGCTTCTAAAATCTTAATATTACTTTATTAAGATCTTAACTCAAACCAATAAAAGATTAGATAATAATATGATATGTGATAAAATCTACGGTGGCGAAACACACAATATATAATACCGAAATAACGTAACCCGGACCACTATCAATAACTAACTCGCCTAAGCTCAATTTCAATGTGATCACAGATCCGAATATTTAAATAGTCACTTCTACCTTAATGTCCAGCGAAGCCTGAATCTATCTGATCCTAGCTGAAGTTGCGGTTCACTGGCGTGCAATGGTATGCACCTTGACTAAGGGCTCTCTGTCATAGGTAACTTCTCTTGACTGTCACTTAACTTCTTGAAATACTCTTCACACTTGCCGCACGAACTAACATAACACTCCCCAAAAGCCACCTCGCTTACTCTAAACTTTTGTTATTTAAAAGCTTCCTAATTTGCGTCTTTCCTTGTCGTTTTACTTCTCGGGTTGATTGGAAAAGAATTGCCTCATTTATTCTGGCCCCAAAGAACCCAAAGGACATGTTAATGAAAAAACGAGTGAGCATGTCACAAAATCAATGCAGTTGTTGGCTTTTGCTGATGACATTGATATCACTGCTCGAACACCCACCGCACTAAGGCATGCCTTCTTATCTTTAGAGGAAGAGGCCCTCAGGATGGGACTGAAATCAATGAGAATAAGACCAAGTACATGCCTTGCACTAAATCATGTTTTAACAATTCCCACTTTAAAATTTAAGAGTATAATTTTGAAGTTACGATTGTACTACTGAAATCCAAAAGAAAACTACTATGGCTAATATATGCCTTAATGGAATACGAATATTTATGTATTAAATCGAATTTAATCAAAAGAAAAATAAAGGTTCTATTGTATAAAAGTCTTTTAAGATCAATGTTAAAAACTTATACATTAAACTTGGTCCATGTCTGGAATAGATAAGAACATGATAAAAATCTACGCGAAAGGAAGATTTTAAGATTTATTTTTGAAGGAATTCAGGAAAAGGAAATGTGGCGAAGAAGATCAAAAATTTAGAACTCTATCAATCATATAAAGAATCAGACATTGTTAACTACATCAAAATACAATGAATTAAATGGGCAGGTCACGTTGTTAGAATGGACGAAGACAGCACCACTAAAAAAGTCTTCAATGCCCAACCAATTGACACACGAAGAAAGGGCAGGCCAAATCTTAAATGGACTGATGGCCTAGAAAAAGATCTGCTAGTTTTGGAAACTAAGAATTGGAGAACACTAGAAGGAAGAAGGCTGACCTGGAAAAGGCTTCTTGAGAAGGCCAAGGCGCACCCTGGGCTGTCGAGCTCCTCAGGAAGGAAGGAAGGGTTACTGAAGTCCAAGAATTAAAAACTCAATTGTTATGTTTGACTTTTTTATTTTCATATATTGTATCATGCGCAATTTCATCAATCTGAAATTGCTGCGTTCGTAAACGTACTCAAATTGATTTGATGTAGTTAACAGAAAAAATTAAATAAAATGCATTATTAAATTAATAATGCACACTATCAATGTAGCAAATTTGGTTTGGCTTTGAACTAATGTCACTCTAGAGTTGATTTGATACATGCGAATTTCATGATTTTATAATACATTGGTCAGATTAGACCCCAGGTCAGGAGTCGGCAACCTTAAAGCTGAGGTGTGACAAACCAGTACACCAATATGATTCAGTGTGCCACGTAGTAAGAAATATTTGAAACAATTGGATTCCCATGTCAATGCATCTAGAATTAAGGAACAGTCAAACATACAAATTTATGTATCAAAAATGCATCATTTAAAGATATTTATTAACATAAAAATAAACAACATAAAATGTAACTATTCTTTCAAAATAATTAAAAAATTTTAATTGTACATATATTACTTATTTTTTAAAAAATATTTATTAAAATAAGAATTTAAATTAAAAAAATTAAATAACAATTTTTTTTAAATTTAAATTAAAATTTACAAAATTATAACTTTAATGGGAATTTTGCCTTTGCAAAGCTTTTACTTAATATCGCAATATTAAAGGTATGATTTGAGACTTCCATTTGACACATGGTACTAAATGTGTGTGTGTGTTCAGTTGTCATAAACAACTTTGTTTACCCAAAAAGTATTTCATATGAGAAAAAAAATTATTCATATATACATGTAGAATCAAAGCAAACCAGAGCATGTGCAATTTTCTTCAAACAATTAAATCACTCCGGCAAGCAATTTAAAATAGCAGTCGATTTATCGATAGAGTTATCTTCCACAGATCTTTTCGTAATTCCTTAAATTTTGCTTTCAATAACTCTGAAGATTTTTTTTCACGACGCAGCAATGAGTGATGCTTCATTTTACAAAAATTACATGATCGTTTTGATTTGAATTGAACATTTTTAACGCTAAGAATGAGTCACATAGGAACAGAGGATATTTTTCTTTTTCAATTTCTACTATTAGTTCACACTCTCCCTATATGTATTGATTCATGTGTATATCTTGTTCAAACTTTCGATCGTTAAGAAAAAATTTTTTTTCATTCACTGAAGTTCAAATACATTTTTTAAAACTTGTAGTTGATGACATTTGATGTTAATACAGTTTTTTCAAATTTTAATTCATTAATTATGTTTAGTTGATGAATAAAAAGAAACAAACAAGAATATTAGTCCAACATCATATATAAAAAGTAAAATCGCTTGTTGTGTCCCAGTAGTGCAATGGATAATTATACTTCTAATCCAATGGTCGTGGTTTCGAATCCCGCCTGGGATGGTCTAATTTCTGAGAATGTGATTTCTTTTTACTGTACTATTTTATTGGAATAATTAAATTTAATTAATGATTAAATAATGACAAACCAAAATAATAGTCCAACACCATATATAGAATGGAAAATTGAAATTAAAATAGCTTTCTATTTTGTCACTTAATAGTGTGATTCTGTCATATGTATATACATATTTATATTAACTGTAATTATTTAATAAAAAGTAACTAAAATAAAGTTTTTCTTTGTTTACTTAAGAAGTAGTATTGACTTTAAAAAAATTATATTACTTGTTTACATTAATTACACGAACTGCAAACAAGCAGATTCAGCAGAATCGTTTTATGACAAAGATTTGAATGTAAGAAATAATCTTTATGCGTGAGGCATTGAGAAGATAGGAAGAAAGATTTGGCTTTATCTCATAATTTTGTAGAGTGCCACATGCGGCACTCTACTCATAGGTTGCCAACTTCCTGCCCTAGGTTGTGTTTATGTCTCTCAACTACCACGTCGTCTTGCGCAAGAATTTTCATATCTCTAGTTCAAGTTATAACGCACAATATAATTCCCATTATTCCACGTGTTGGTACTTTTAGTAGAATTGAATTGATTTTCAATTTTCGTCACATTTTGAAGCAACACTAAGGCTGTTGACGACGCATATCGTAATTTAGAACCACGGTCAAGAGACGAAGATAGCCCCTGAGCTAACTTTCATTCTCTTAACTTCCACTCTACACCAATGCGAAGACTTTGAACCCCAACAAATTTAACGCGCATCAACTGCTCTTCACGGTAGGTCTTCAGTGGCACTAGTTTTTTAACCCTCGAATATGACTACTCGACAACCGTGGCCACGGGCGTTTAATAAAGTCAGGACTCTGACCCATGACTCAATTTATTCATTAGCAGCAGAGAAGTTCGTAATCTTAACAACTTGAACATTGTTCCCAACAAATACAATCAAGGATACAAAATTATTTTTTATTATTATTACTCTTTTCTATGAAATGAACTTTTTACAAATTCATATCTTATATTTATATTTTCGGTTAATATCAATTTTTGCTTAAGATGCGCTATTCAGTCCTTTTTGTGGGAAGTTTGTTATGAGGAATTCTTAGTGTTAAAAAATATTAACATCTGTATATCTATCAGCAAAAGTACTTTGTTATTGTATTAATTTCTACAGAGTTAAATAATTTACTTAGTTGGGGGTTTTGGGGGAGGGAGAGGAGCTTAAAAATTTTTCACGAAGGTTATCTTGTATCAGCGGTATCACACAAAAAAGAAAATTCCCAAACACGTTAATCTCTTTTAAAAAAATTTGTTCTATGTGATGATGCAAAATTAGGTATTAGTGTTTCTAATTAGTGAGAATGAGAGTTATATATATGGCTCAAGTGTAGTATAGAGGGAGCCACATTAGATTTGGCGATTTTTATCTAAATTCCATGGTGAGATAAGGAATTCCTTCTGGTACACTGTTTAATTTGGTACCGAATAAAGTACCTTGGCGACCACTTTTAGTCGCCCCAAAAAATGACTGCGCCAAGTGGCCCCCTATACTACACTTTAACAGAATTATATTTAAGTATCACTATAAAGCTACATGAAGGGGCTATTGGCGGATGACCTCATAATTTTGAGCAATGACTAAGTGATGAAGACACTCTTCTAACTTCAACACCACTCCAACGGAAGGCCTTTGAGCCACGACAAGTTCACCAGTTTCCCTATACGGTGGGTCTTCAGTGACACTGGGACTTGAGCTCATAACGCATTAGCCAATAGTTCGTATCAACGAATACTAGGCTATAGTAGACAGATTTTATTTGAGAGAAAAGGATTTAAGCACAAACAAAAGTCAATTAATCTTTACAGTATTTACATTTATCTTTTTAATTTTTTTGGTTGGGTTATTTCTATCTCGAAAGCATGTTCAACATGATTAAAACGGTTTATAATTTTAAGCTATGATCTGATGAAAGAAGATCCGTTGGTGTAATGTGGAAGTTAAGAGAGGAGTACCAAGTCAGGTGTCATTCTCTTCACTTGATCGTGTTTCAAAATCACTAGGTCTGTAGTCAATAGCCTTCATGTGTTTTATAGTGAGACGTTAATATAACTCTCACTTACTCGCTGATAACACACAGAGTTCGAAATGTAAGTTTTATCAACATCCATTCTGCAGGAACGTCTTAAAACTTCTTGAGGTTCTGAACCTTCATGCAAAAGTAGACCCTGTGCTCTAACGCAAAAACAGACCCTGGACCCCTAGGCAAAAGTAGGCCTTGTGCCCCCTACATAAATGTAGGTTCCACCTATGACCCATAAAAGTAGCATAGCATTCGTTGTCAAATACTCGTACATACCAGAAACGAAAAAGTTTGTATGACATAATAGCACAAACCGGCTTGACAGACTGCCATCGTTAGACTGAATGAATAACGAGTGTGTGTGGTGGTAGGCCTAGGCCTATACAGGAACGTCGGTCATCACATTTAGCCAGTTGACACATCGTCTGAAATTACTAGTTTTCCTGAGAATACAACCGGAAATAAAATTTGACCTTTGAAATTATTTGAATCATGATCTTATTAAAGCTGAGTCAAGAATGAGACGAGAACCCCATTGCTGCCGAGGCCCTGGGCCCGGGCCCAGTTGACCCATGTCTTAAGACGTCCCTGCCACTCTGGACCAATTTAAGGCTACGAATGGCATTGAAAATACTGAAATTATTGTAATCATCTATTTATTAGTGACTGGTAATCTTTGAAAACTTTTATAACGTATCATTTTTGTAATATTTGTGAATGCAACTTAACAATCTCAAATCTTTACGAGTTAATCATTTTTAAAAAGTTTCAATGCGGAAAGATATTGTTGAAGAACAGTCGTTCATATTTAATTTTATTGTGTCGGCAATCATATTATCCGTGATGAAAATTAAAAATGACATTCAGTGAAGTATGATATGTAAAAAATGGCGTAGTTGAAATTATTGTGAAAGAGAGACAATTAAATTAAATATCGTAATTAATTTTAATTTTTTGTAACTTGAAGCAAGGATACAAAAAATAAAGCATTTATTCTTATCAATTTATTCTCATTGCTTTAAAATGTATCGATGAAACAATATTTTTGCCACCTGGGTGGCGGGATCGGTTTGCCGCTGGCCCTCTGAACCCAAGGTTAAGGGTTCGACCCTGGCCCAAGTAGGTGGATTTTTATGATGCCGAAAATCGACAGTGTCCATGTCGTATAATTATACGGCATGTAAAGATTCCTGGAGTGTCTGTTTGGCTTGGGTACTCTCGGCAAAATTAAATTCTAGTACAGGTTCACATCGCCAGAGTTCAAGTGCCTCCCTCTGAGGGAGGAAACTGGGCTACAAAATTACTTGCGGCGATTGGTATCCGCCTATATGATGCCGCACTAAAAAAAAGATATCAGCTTCCGAGAAATGTACTAGGTCTGCAATGGTAAGACACAAATCCGCAGCCTATTAGAAATTTAAAAAAAAATATTTCTTGATTTTTAGCAGCAGTTAGCCATAAGTACCTTCTGTGATATTTCAGCCGTCAAGATCTAATCAATATCTTTCATACTCATGATTACAACATTCTGGATTAAGGATTCTTTTTTTTTAATCCAGTGTTGTACTGAAGTCCCTGTCCATAGAATCAGTCAGATCTTAATTTCCAAACATTCTTCAAAATACTAAGGAGAAATTTAGCAGCATATTATACGTTGTAAATATGATTATTTATTGAATAAAATATTGGCATAAAGATGTAAAAATTAGGAAGATTTATTTATTACAAAAACATATTTCCCCACCTATGAACAGTTTTCTAAGGTCTCTGACCCCAAACAATACTTAGCCATCTTAGTAACTTAGGCATCTAGTACTCAAGAGTAATCACATTTAAAAACAAAGTTTGAATTAAAAATAAAGTTTTGTGACATAATCATTACAAATACAAGAAAGTACAAAGTTATTTATAACTACACAAATGATGATGCAATGAACACTCGTTATTTGTGAAACGTTACAAGACTAGTGAAATGTTACATGAAATTATATCTACATTAATCAAAACATATTTGGTATAATTGCCTTTCTACAAAGTACCACAACTTAGTTGTAATAAATGATATTATTTTGGAAAAAGAAATTATACTTTTCCTTTATTTGATGAAAATGAGAATGTTAAAAGAAATTACTTCATCGCGCATGAACGCAGGCTCGAATGGTGGACAAAATAGATTGCGGTTCTTGCTTAAAAATTACATTTATACGTCAGAAAGAAAGGTTTAATTTCTGAGATTAATTTGAAAGAATATAAGGAACTCAAAACTATCATTTATCAAAAAAGAACATTTTATCCCAGATGTATTTGAAAATGTAACAAACTTTTGTAACTAATGTTCCTAAAATTTTCAAAACTCTCACTATATAACTAAATGATGTATTAAGCAAACACTTTTATAGTCGAGACTTTTCTATCCATTAATATTTTTCTTAGAGATTTGAGTAGTGTTATGAATAAAAAATTCATTTGAACTTGATTTTTTTAATGGTTTTTACTACTACTGAGGACGCAATTTTGCTGTGACTCTACAAATTCTCCCGCAAGATATATGTTATATTAAAATATTATTTTGAAATATTATACATTTGTATGTGTAACACACACACATATATATATATATATATATATATATATATTTGGCTGGTCAAAAAACATGTTCAACCCCCTTTTATATAAATTATTTAAAATGTAAAAGCTGTCCTAAGTCAGAAATGTTTATAATACTATTGCATCCATATTTTATATTTTAAATTCTAGTATTTTTATAATTTCTAATATATCCTTCCTAAAATCTTATGTCTGGTTCATCTTACAATCTCGATTTTTTTCAGTTTTGAGGATATTATTGATTGTTCATCTCTCTTTAGTAGAGAATTTTGATTATATATATATACTCGTAAGAACACATGTCATATGATTACGTGGCATGTAAAAGATCCCTTGAGTTTCAATTCATTCTCGACAAAAAATTAAATCGCGTCAAATATTCACCATCCAACGAGAGCTTGAATTACCAAATTCGGTAGTGAGTGCCATCACTAGATGGTGCCACCATGAAATAGCTCTCACATTTGGGGACTTGCCGTTTCTGCAAAGGCTATGTTGCAAATATGCAGCCTATTAGAAACATATATACATATACTGTGAAAGCAGAGGATATCTGAGGGCTGCACCTCTTTAAAATGATAACATTCATTAGTTAACTTTGCATCTCAGAAAAGGCCTAAATTGTCAGAGGCGTACACGGACTACGTTTGTGGGAGGAATTTCATTTTAAAAAATATAGACGAAATATAGACACTCTGAGACGTTATCTTTATTCCTAACGTTAAAACTCTGTTGGTCTATGGGGGCTGAACCCTTAAACCCCCTCTTGTTTACGCCACTGTAAATTGTACTTTATAAAAATCAATAAATATAAGTTTAATAAAAAAAGTATCAGATTTATTCTACTTATTTATTGTACTAATTTCATATCAATTTCTAGAAAGCACATTTAATTTTAGAATCAATTTAATGAGACAAATATACACTTTTCTATTTTCTACAATAGTTTTAAATTTAGGAGGGAGATTACTTGTTAAAATCATCATCACAACCTACCAATTAATATTAGCCAACTTGCATTTATATCTTTATGCAAAATCACAAATATATGATGACCCAAATATAAAGAGCATTTTCTGTCTATTTGGTTTTCTGACTGCCTTTGGGGACTGCTATTTGCCCGCCCTTGTTATACGGTATACGACCTTCTTAAAAACAATTAATATTAATTTAATGTAAATAACTAATTGTAAAAATAATAATTCTACAAGTATCCCGGTATTTACTTTCTGAAACTTTTTTAAGGCATCCGACTACATGCGACCACTTCTTTTTTAAAAAATGGAAATATGAAGACTTTTTGTGGTTTTAGATTTACTTAGTACATTTTAAGAAAAAAAGGTTAAAATTAAGAAGAGAAAAATAAATTATTACAACTAAATTGAGAAGAAATGGGTAAAAATTGACAAAAAATTATATAAATGAAACCCAATCTGTACAAATAGTAAGTGAACCAATTGTAAATTTTTCAATTTTTATGTATTACTTTGCTATTCCTTTTTGAAATGATCATCAGGATAAGAGATATTTTATTTTTACAAAAACTAGAGTATTTTATCTTAATTATTATATGAAATTGCTTAAAAAACACTGATTATATATTCACATAAGGAACTGTAAATTTTGTAATAAAACAGTGATTGATAAATCTAAAGGTTAAAACACTTTTACTGTTATACAGAACGTACATAAAAAATTTCAGCACATTATTTTAAAAACTCTTTGAGCAATCGCTATCCCCATTTCAGCTTTTCCAAAAAAACACATTTCGAGTAAAACACATTTTATATAAAGTTTGTCATCTTGTGTACAGTTATGACATCTGCTTTTACTAAAACACTGGTAGTTTTTGTTCTAGTGAATGGAAAAAAAAAGAACTTGGTATTGTTATAAAGCTAATAAGATGGGCTATAAAATAAAATCATAAAAAAAATTGTTAAATTTTTAAAAAAATCATGATTTTAGGGTAGTAGGATACTTTAATGCAATTTTTTAAATAATTCTTCAGGAATAAATAAATAATTAGATTTCCGATACAAAATAACAACTTTGATAATAACTCCAAATGAGTGTGTATAGTACAAACATTCTAAAACAATTTCTTACTTTTAAAAGAATTTAATGTTAACTTTAAAAAAGGCTTAAAAAATTGAAGATTTTTATTTAATAATAAAAAAAACGTAGGTTTCTTCCTTAAACCTTACATTATTTAACAAATATTACCTTAAACTAAGGAGAATATACTTGATATTTCTTTTTTTCTTTTCAAAAACTTTCTTTCAAAGAAACGGTAAATCTCTGTGGTGATTACAGTTCCCCGAATAAGACCTCACTAACGAATCTTGATACATAGTTGGAAAACCAGTTCTATAATATGAAGACACTTGAAAACAAAGTTTCAACGGATTCTGACCAGCTAAATTCTTATTTTTTATCTCCCTTTCTCCTAAGGGTCGATATATGAAAATTTTACATTAGTTGTCTGTATAGATTGTACAGGTACATCCTGTTTTTTAAAATAAGCAAAAAAATTCTTCTTTCAAATTCAAGTATTTTCATCAACTTTGAACTGTTTGCCGGAATTTACTGAACATATTGCAAACAGGGCTTAAGGATTTGAAATATTTGCTCTTTCACTGTAATTATATCTCCGTTTAAATACTTTCATTTATTTTAGCACAAGTAACAAAATAATTTTATTTCAAACAGCAAAAACTATTCGTTCTATCGTGGGAATAAAATAATTATTTTTTTAAAACAAAAAAATTTCAGATTGCATGATTAATTTCCGATTTTTAATTCTACATCATGTGAATGAATAAAAAAAAACTTTCAAAATGGAGTAATAACTATTTTTTGGTAAAATTATTAATTTCTGAAGCCCAATTATTCGAAAAATTAAAACTTCTTCAGGGCTTAATATTTTTTTATTTAAAATCTAAATAAGATTGACAGCGCTGTATTTTTATATATTTTCTTTTTCAAACCATGTTAAAATATCTTATAGAAATTTAAATAATTCAAATTTTAGAAATAACTAATAATGTATAAGATTATATAGTAAGAATTAGATTAAATTTATTTTTTTTTCTTGACTTAGAACTTATTTAACTTAAAAGTCAAATGCTTAAATAAGAAAACCGCAGAAAGATATTAAGTTGTTAAGTAGATGTCAGATAAAATTTTAAGTGAATTATAAAAAATTTTAGAATTTATAATATATATATATATATATATATATATATATAATTTAAGATTTTTCTGCGAAACATTTTATAATAAATTTCTATTTTAATACATTATTCATTAAAGAACTTATTGAAAAATCAAAGGAATTATTTTAATTATGATCAGTAATTTCTTATAGAGAAAAAATAGAATATTTAAATGTTATAATTAATCCCCTAAACGGTTTGCCTGTACAAAGTACGGGCTACCGAAAGTTGGTCTTAACTGGTTTGCCCGTACAGCGTTCGGGCACTGATATTTTCTTTCTTTTATTTGAGCTCAATTTTAATTCTTGAAGTATATTTTTTAGTGTTAGTATTTTGAAAAAGTCATGTAATTTATCTATGGTGCTGAAATGTTTTTCGTCTGGCATTTTTTGTGTGGCGAATGCGGGAATAAGTAGGGTGTTTAGTTATAAACAATAACAAATGTGTCTTTTTTTAAGCATTTTAGGTAAAAAAAAAAAGCTTAAGGGGTTAAAATAAATTCTATTTTTGATTAATCTTTCAATGTGAAACTCTTTACCAGAATTCATGGAGTGAAATTTAAAATTTCTCTTTCTGCTCATTCTGTATAAAAAAACCCATTTAATTAGTATTAGAAAAGTATTAAAAATCTCCCAAGAAATTTTAGTTTCTTGAGAAATAAAATTTATATATATTTAATTCAACACTAACCAAAAAAAATATATCTAGAAAATGAATTCTAAATTTTTAAGATCACATTAATGTTCAAATGCTTCTTAGGCTGGAAGAAGAGATTTTGTATACTAAAAATTATTTACTGGATTTCCACAAAATATAGAGATCCATTTAATACAATTAAATAAGTAAAAGAGATTAATTGTATAAACTGTTATATAAAGCAATTAACACAAACTTTTTGTAGTTTCTGAATTCAGATTATTTCATTTTTATTAAATGCCAGCATGAAATGTAAAAAATAATATTGTAATAAAAAAACATGTAAGGAAGCATTTCGTTATTTTTTTTTCCTTTTGCGAATATGTATAAACTGGAATTCATTAAAAGAATGTGCATTCGACGGAAATAAACATAATATATTTAAAAGCTGTTATTTCAATACTTTTTGCCAACTTTTTCAACAAATCTTTATTTATTTTATAAAAATAACTATTTCAGCTTTTATCCAACACTTTATAGTTAATTTAATTCTTTAAAGCCTTTTTTATATCTAATATGGAAAAAATTTGAAAAATATAATACGCTTTTCTTTCATACCAAAGACTTACTGAGAACAAAAATAACTTTTAAAGTAATTTTCTAAAAGTAATTGTGTGAAAAATTTTGTATTATGTCAAAACGCTTTACTTGAACCCAAAAGCTTTTATGCCCAAATTATAAAAACAATAATCAGCTCTTTGTTAAGATTTTAGTCTGCATTCTTCGAGTTGCTTCTGAGTGAGTGAATATTAACGTCGCACTGTTTAGCTACACGAGGACTTTTTGGAGACGGACCAAGTAATTTTGAACCAGGGTCAAGTGACGTGGACGACACCTGAGCTGGCACCCCCTCTTCTAACTACCACACCACATCAACGGGAGGACGTTTCAGCTCTCGAAAGATTTAACGTGCATCGCTTCCCTACACGGTGGGTCTTTAGTGGCACTGGATTCGAACTGGTGACAAGACCAACCACGATCCGATACCTTAACCACTCGTCTACCGCGGCCACGAGTTGCTTCTGAAGTGGCCGCTTTTGCCTAATGATTATGGTCATGAACTCGTGGCCGGCGTGTTGAGGGTTCGTGTCCTGGTACCACTGAAGACCCACACCGTAGAGAGGCTTATGTGTGTTAAATCTGTTCAGCTTTAAATCCTTCTATTGGTGTGGTGGGGAAGTTTAGAGAGGAGGGGGCCAGCTCAGGTGCCATTCTCGTCACTTGAACGAGGCTAAAAATTACGAGGTCCATCACCAATAACCCTCTTGTTATTTTATAGTGCGACGTTAATATAACTCTCACTAGTTGTTACTGTAATTTTTTTTCCTTTTTAAGATCTCTTTTTATAGGTCTTAAACTGCTTCATATGCAAATTGGGATTAAAAACCAAAGATATTAAACCTTTTCCCTTCGTGCTTACCATTCAATCGTGGAAAACCACGAGCGCATTAAATTTTTCTCTTTCCCGTCAAAAATTTAAAAGGGTCATTAATATTTTTCAAGACGAAATAAAGAATTTTTCGAATGAAATAAATCTCTCAAATGTAAACGATAAAATACATCAAACGTTGTCTTAAGCAGTTTCTTGAATGAGTATACCACTTCATAAAATTTCAGTGAAGTTTAAATGTTGTATTAAATTAAAAAGTTGACATGAAAGAGAATGGAACAAAGACATTAAAAAATTTTATATAAAAGGAAGTTGCAATGAAAAGGCTAAATTAATGAGTTAAGTTTAAGTATTTGATTCTTTAATAAATGTTAATATCTAAAACACGTATGATGCTTCAAAGTAAAACGTTTAAAATTGAAATTAACTCATCTCAAATATCCTGATGTTTTGTTGTCATAGAAGCAATTCTCCAGTTTTTTTTCCTAGTCTATATTGAAGAATAGGTTTATAAAAACTTTAAATTATATTCTATATTTCGTAATATAATCATCTGATGATTTTCAACTATTAGATAAAAATTTATACAATAGTTGTCAATTTTATTTTAATTCTGTTCATGAATACTTAAAAAATCATAAAATAGTTTTTTTAAATTTTAAATTTTGCAAAAATGAATACTCTTTTATTATTTGTAACATTTATATTTTACATGGTGAATAATGAAGTATAGTAATTGAATAAGATTGTTTTAAATTAATGTCAAAAAAAAATTTTTTTAAATAATAAAATATGCTGAATTGAAAATGAAAATATATATATATATATATATAATGAGAATTTCTATTAAAATACAAATAAACACATTAAAATACTTCCTTCTTTTCCCAAATAATTAAATAACCAAAATACATCATATAATTGCTGAAATAAAAATATTATATAAATAATCTGAATTAAGATTATTTATATAATAATTAAATACATTATAAAAATAATCTGAAATATTTTATGTGTCTTACTAGATAAAAATTCTACCTCAGTATCAAAAAATTCTTTCAATCTAATATCCAAGTTGAATTTTTTGTGATTTTTATTCTTAGGAGTGTAACCCCCCGTTATTTAGACTCTTCCATATTAACAGTAAAAAGACTTTCGCGCCCTCTGGAACAGCAATCTTCAGTGATGGCCAAGTTTCCCGGGCTGGGGCAAAGGATCCTCCCATCCCTTTCAATTCTATGTCAACTGTTAGTTCTCTGTTTTGTATGTAAATGTGTTTTTTTTTGTCTAATAACTTTTTAAAACTAGTGGACTTAAAGAAACCCCTTCCCCGTCTGCCTTTTCATTTGGCGCCCACCATATAATTTGACCCCCCCCGTGATTATTGCAGAAAAAGCGCCTTCCATATTAATTTTGGTTAACAGCACTTGTTTTCAACATATGGGTTTATTTTTTTATTTTAAGAATCTTACTCCGAATAATTCCATTAAAATAATTTTAGAATCCGGACAAAGACTATTAGTTTTTAATAGATAATTATAATTATTAATATTTTATAGATTAACTAAATTATTTTTATATTAATAACATAACTTAAAATAATTTAAATTCTATTACTGAAAATATCAATGAGATAATGGGAAAATTTTTTAAAAATTATAAATACTATTCGAAGAATAAAAGAATATATCTTATTTTTCCTTTTAAAAAACTAAATAAAATTTTTAAATTTGCATGCCTTTAAAAAGCATTTTGATGCTAAAAGCGACAATAACATCTTTGAATGATTTGCCATTACTGATAGTACCTACGATTTAATAATTTAAATTTTTAGATATACTCGTATCAATGAAGTAATTATTCTTATCAATTAAAATCAAAAAAGTAAGTTTCTTTTATTAAAACTTTTTCAATGTCAAAGGATTTTTTTCTTGTGTTCGGAAAACAAATCTTTTTAGTTTAACTATAACAAAATTACTAATCAAGCAATCAATTTACCATTAAATTACAAATCGATTATAAAAATATGTTTTGTTCTTTCGTTCTGTACAAAGTTATAAATTTTTCAAAAAATTTATTTAAATAAAAGATTTTTAGCTTTCTTGCAACTAAACAGAAAATGAATTGCATAATCCTTCGCATAAAATGTCAAAACTAAACACGTTTTTCGCAAGTAATTTTTTTTCCCTTTCATTTTCATTGTAAGTTAAGTCACGTACATAAAATCGCATTTTTGATCATCAGATGAGATTACAAAAGTAAATTTACGATATTTATAAAACATTACGTTTGAAAAAAGTAATAAAAATAATAATTTATGCCCAATAATTATCTTAACACCTATTGTTTGAAAAACTATGCTGTAAAAGAAAATTTTTATTTAAAATGGATGTAACAATCTTTTGCTATCTCTCTATAAACATAAAAGATCATGTGATCTTCAAATCAATTTTTGCAATTTGCGTTGGATTTTGTGACTGAAAACTAATTTTTATTAAAAAGGTTTTAGTACATATTTTATTTTATTTATATAAATTATATTATTTTTTTGGTAAAGTTTTTAATTAAAATGAATTAAGCAGAAAGAATTTAAGCAGTTTTAATAGGTTTTTTAATTGCATTTTTGTTATAGGAACCAAAATTTCTTTATTATTTATAAATGGATGTAAGAATCGTTTGCTTTCACTCTGTAAACAGAAATGGTCCTGTGATAAATAAATTGATTTTAGCCATTTGTGTTGGGTTTTTTTACTGAAATCTTATTTTAAAAAAAAATTTTAGTATGTATTTTATTTTATTAATATAAATTCTATCATTTTTTGGTTAAGTTTTTAATTAAAATGAATTCCATATTTAACAAAAGAATTCAGGCTGTTTTAAAGGGTTTTTTTAATTACATTTACTTGGAAGTCTGCAATACGATGAAAAATAATGCTTAGCTTTAAAAAAAACTGTCATGACGACTGAAAAACGTCGATTTTTTTAAAAATTAATCATGCATTTATTTTCTCCGATAATTAAAATACGTTCGATGTTAATAAAATATATGCGTCGTGAAATTACAAAAAAAATTTTTCAAAAACATCGTCTTATTTGCCGGTTAAAAATAATTTACCATGTACAATTTTTTCTTTAAAAATGTTCATAATTACTTTTCAAACCAAACTGTAGACAAAATCATTATTTTAAACAGAAATTAAAAAATAAAAAATACAAGCAACTATTTATATTACATATTATTTATATTTTCAATTTGCGTTTTTTTTCGAATATAAATACTTATTTTCCATATACAGAGCTTGTGCATTTTGTTAAAAAAAAATTTACCATGCAATAAGCGTATCATTCTATACAACTAATTTATGAATTTTGAATATATTTATTTATACTAAACAACCTGAGGTATAAAAATTAATACGTAGAAATGTGATATATCTATATATAAAAACAAAAGAATAAATTAAACTTACGAAAAAGCTACTTTTAAACTTAAGATTAGAATTAAAGATGAGAATATAAATTAATACAAATAAAAAATAGAACGTGAAAGTAAATAATGTATTCTAATTATAAAACAATGTGGGATCCTATAAGAATGCGAGTAATTACTGATGCGGAACTAATACGTCATGTGATATTAATCCTAATTATTTGATCATTATTAACAGAAAATTAAACGCGATTGAAAGCTATAACTTGTGAATGTTTAATGGATGAATACAAGTATAGTTAAAATGTATCTATGTAAGCGTTCTTTATTCAACATAACGTGAAAAACCCATATATACTTTAAGTACTACTGTTTTTTTTTTCAAGGTAGGTAGTTAGGAGTAGGAAATTATTTATTTTTAGTTATCCAATAACAAAAATAATCAACTTCTTCGAATTTTGATTTTCTACTCTAACATCCTTACTAATATTATAAACGCGAAAGTTTGTATGGATGTTTGTTCCTCTTTCACGGAAAAACAACTGAATGGATTTTAATGAAACTGTACAATAATATAGCTTATACATCATAATAACACATAAAAAATAATTTATAAAGATATTGTGTGAAGTTTTCAAAATATAATGATAATTGTCAAGAAAGTAGGGATAAAATCTGCCATCTGCAAAAAAAACCCGTGACAGCATAAATCTACCTTTTTTTGTGTGAAGCAAAATTTTCCCTGTTTTTTTGTCTACGCCAAGCCTCAGTGCGTGCTCGCTTTTAATTTATTCCTTTGATCAGTGTAATCACTGTTTTTTATTTCATAATAAAACTATATTTTGAAGAGAAAGGTGGTGGCAAGATTTTAACATAAAATAAATACAACAGAAAGTAATATTAACGTATTACACTTCCAGATATAAACTATTTACACTATTTTAAACGTTCATTACACAAAAGTTGCAACAATGGGTTACTTTTGCTGAGCAGAAATCAGCTTAGGGAGGTATTTTCAAAAATCGACTGACAAGAGAGTTACGGGGAGGTATAAATAAATAAAAATCCCTTTTATCAGCTATTAGATCTACAAACTTAAAATTTAACAAATATGGTTTTTTTATGTTCAGCTGAAATATGCAAAAAGTTTAGTTGTTGTTGTTGTTGTTTAATTTGTAACTCCCGTAAAATTAACTCATTAAAAACTTCTATATCTTTCAATCTGTATTGTTTAATTTTTCAATTAACCCGTGTGAAGAATGGGTATACCAGGTAGTATTTTATATTTAACAAAGAAATTAATTTGTGAATTAGTAATAAATATATTTATGTCATAAAACAATTTAAAATTCACATCAATCCCAACAATGAATATGCAATGTAATTACAGTTTATGGCATGCAACTGTCAAATGGCGCCAGTAAATTTAATTATTTCGAAAATTAATTTGATATGTGTGTGCTGTATTCATTTTGAAACATAAATGAATAAGGAAATTTGAATTAAAATAGTGTTTGTAAGCATTGTAAAATAAAGTAACAAGGCATTTTTTTTTAATTTTTTAAAATAAATTTAATTTGTTGATTTCTAAATTTAATAAAACCTTTAAAAAAACCAATATCATTTAAAAAAAATTCCCTTTCGTAGAACAGAATTAAAGCATAAATAAAAATTAAGTATCTTGTGTGTGTGGAAAAACTGGCAATACATCTATATATTTTGATTTTATACTTTTATTTGTAAGAATTGATGAATAATTGTTGAACTTTGTTTATTTTCTAATGTTTTATATGTTTGCATGAAATTTTACCATACCTTGTACATATTTGTAATAAATGACATTTTATATAAATAATAAAACAGTCTAGGTTATGTTTAAAAAAAGTATTATCAAAGCAAAAATCATTTCTTCTATACGTTATCGAAACAAAATTTTTAAAAGGAAAATCGGATTTCTTTTATGCTTACAAAATCTTAAAATTTTTAGCACTTTATTTCTTTTAAACCGTTTATATATATATATATTTTATAGCGTCAGTAAAAAATATTGTTAATTTAACTGACTCGTTTGATATTGATTTAAACTTCTTATCAATTTTGACTTGATCAAATTTTTTAATTTTTCAGTAAAATGAGGTGTTTTTCAAAAATATTTTTTAATTTTTAATACCTTGAATATCTTTTTTATTTATTTCAAAAATACATCAAAATATAAACCATTCTAAAAAACCCACAGCATATGTAAGTACACTGTTTTTACTAGCAATCTTTAAAGCTTTTAATACTTTATTAATTAAAACAAATATTTTTGAGGTACTCTGCACTAAAGAAACAGCATATTAACACTTATATAAACAAATGTTCCCTTATTCGGTCAACTATTAGAAAATTCCAAATTTACAGACATAAATTAAAATACTTACTTTTTAAAAGTTATCCATATACTCCATTCAATAGAAACACCTCATACACTATAGAAATAAGCACAGACTTCAGAAAAAAACACCCACCTGGGAAAACAAAACAATCTATTTTCACTGTCTTCTTTTCTTTTCTTTTTTTTTAAATATGTTTTAAAGGCACAAAGCACACCGACATTGGTTTCCTTCAAGGTAACCAAGAGAACCACGCGTTGGTTACTCAAGTACATCCACTCTACTTTCACCTGTTCGCTTTTCTTTTTTTCTTTTCCATCGTGTGTAGCTTTTCAACACGGTTTAGGCCATGCTTACACCGTTAACTTTACGGCACAGGGGACGATACGACTGAGCTGTTGTGAGCAAATATACGGCTGAGGAGCCTTCTGAGAGCAAACTATCGGTGCCTCAGCGGTGTGGAATCGAGATTTGGGGGTCGGTTTTTTCTAACGCCGCTTGCCTGACAGGCGCTCCTCAAACAACGTCTAGGCAAGTTTGTAAAGGGGCTGTTTGCAAAATAAGCCGTTGAGCTACCGTGTTGGGAGTTTATGGTGATGTGAAGGTCGTAATTAGAAAAAAAATCGTTATGAGGGAAAATTTCTTTGACATTTGAATGGGAGACGTAAATAAAAAGAAGTAAGTTATATAATGTTGTATTTTGTTCGCAACATATAAAAGATATTTTCACGTAATATTGAAGAACAAAACCCAAAATTTAGAAACAATTTTTTTTCAGGTAGAAAAATAATATGTTCTTGCATTTTTATTGTTTTAAATTTATTGTATTCTTTAACCCCGGTTAATTGGGATTGACGAGTATACCCGTCATGGAGAAGTTGCAGGATTTTGCGTCAAGACAAGTATACTCGGCATGTGTAAAAAGAAGTGACCATTGGCTATTTACATTGTAATGTTTGAGAAAAACATAACATTCTTAAATTTCAAGGTGCTTAGAATATTTGGTTAGAAATTTCAAGATATTTAGAATATTTGCTTAGAAACTTCAAGATGCTTAGAATATTTGCTTAGAAATTTTAAGATGCTTTGAGGCTAGGTCGCAGTAAAACAAAGAAATAAAAAAATATGAAAAATTTAAGATGAACTCATGGGAGGTAACAGCGTATAAGTTCGCATGAGAAATTTATTTATGTGCGATGAAAAGTTTCTTAGATGTTAGCCTAAAAGGGACAAAGGCAAAAGTCGAATAGTTGATTTACGATAGGGTCCTTCAGGTATCGTCAGCCTTGGCACAAAGCACAAATGCGTGACGCCGACCAGACCAAAAGCCATTTATACACACCGAAAGCCCGAAGTTGCCCAGCTATCGAGTGGTGTAAATACCAAGTGTTTGATGTTACAACAATGTGCTGACATTAGAGTGATGACCCAATACCATGCTGCCTAAGGAATATTTATTTTATTGGGGTGGGAAAGACAAGAGCAGGACCATTTTTAACTTCCTCGGCGCCATAGGCACTTCAAATTGTTACGCTCCCTATTTCCAGAGCACCCCTCTCCTTCAGTTCATACCTTGCCAGTTTTGCTCGGGGAGGATTTTCCCTAACTTCTCTAACTCTTTTCACTTTCTTA
The DNA here is from genome assembly GCA_019973955.1 of Trichonephila inaurata madagascariensis. NCBI lineage: Eukaryota > Metazoa > Arthropoda > Arachnida > Araneae > Nephilidae > Trichonephila > Trichonephila inaurata. The sequence continues at coordinate 108,765 of BMAV01000438.1, forward strand.
GTTTTTGTTCTTTGGAGAGCCGTTTCCTGGACCGAAACCGGCAGCCGTAAGGAAAGGATAATGGCATGGTTTGGCCATTATCCTTTCCTTACTTTCATTTCTTACCTTGTGGCATCACGACCCCCAGCCTACATTTTTGTAAATTAGTACAATAAATTAATGAAATCGTTTGCAATTGCAGTCTAAAGCAGCGTTTCTTAAACTGTGGTCCTCGGACCCCCAGGGATCCCCAGCACTTTTCTAGGGGGTCCGCAAAGGTCTCTTATTTAAATTTTCTCTTTTACAGACTTTGAAATATTTCGTAAATAAATTAAAAGATGTTCCAACCTAGACAAGATCACTAAAGTGCCCCTAATGAAAAAATTTTTATAAGAACATATATTTCGATCAATATTAATTCAGTGTTTTTGTCTGCAAATACATAACCATTACTAAAGCGTAATTTTTTCAAAAAAATAGCAGAAACACATGGGAAAAAAATTAAAAATTAAATTCATAGCTTGCCAATACGATAATGATTGCATTTAAATCCCTCAACCATGTATTGGGAGAGATAAAAATATTGGGAGAAAGGGCTATGTGTCAGGCTGATATGTAAAGGGTGGCGATCAAAAGTTTAAGAAAAGCTCCTCGAACGTATACATATTGTACATGAACAGTTTTGAACATGTTAATTATCTTTTTCATCGCTTATCGCTTTACTATTTTATACTTTAGACATCTTTATTCTTTGTTCAGTCACTGACATTGTATTTGTTCAACAAAGATTTTCTGCGCGAGCGTTGATCATCGCAAAATCATTAATAACATCATTGTTATTTCCATTGAAATATCATTTTGAGTGCGTACAAACATAAAACTGTTAAGTTTTTCTTTTTCATTTCCTACTATTAGCTCACATTCTCTATATGTTTATTTATTTATCTTGGAATTTTCAATCGTTAATAAAATACATTTAAAAGAGCTCGATTGAGCTGAAATTTTATATACATGATTATTTTGAATGAAATACAATTTTAGTATTATTAATAAAATTAATTGATTAAAACTAATTATTCAAAAAAAATTTCAAATCACCACGTTTCCTTTTGGTGACTTAGCGACCCTTTTTGGGGATTTTTGTCAAAACTCAAAAGGTTTTTCTCCGTTTTAAACATTAGTTGAACTGAAATTTTATAAACACAATTGTTTTGGATGACAATACGATACTTTAATATAATTACTAAAAAATAATTTTTCCTTGATGTTTGATTCTGTCATATGTAATAAAGTTTATATTAAATTTTAACTATTTAATAAAAAAGGGGCTAAAAAAAAAATTTTCTTTGTTGATCCCAAATAGGAACTGATTTAAAAAAAAAATTTATATATTACTTGTTCTATAGTAGATCTCATTTCAGTATATACTTTCTTTTAAGGGCAGAAATGTTTCTCTCATGACTCGCTAGGTGGTGGTACGTTCGCTGTAATTTTATTTTTATCTTTTCACCCTCCAATTTTTTTGCGCCCCCAAATCTTTTGTGCTCTAGGCACATTGTGACGAAACTCACGCGTCTTTTCTGCAACATAACCTCGGGGTTTTCTTTGACGAAGCCAAATTAATAGCAAATCTTTTCCCAACCCAAACCCAAAAGTGAAATGCAAATAAGATAGCTTTTAAAAGAACAGAAGTTTCAGTAAGCAGAATGGCAATTTGGGGAAAGTTATTTTTTAGAAGAGATAGAAGTGTGAATTGACGGTCTATCAAAAAGATTACCAAGATTTCTAGCATTACTACAAGGTGCATACTATTGCACGCGCGCCTAAAAGTCTCTGAACAGTGATTGAACCTTAGCTTGAATCAAGGTAGGACTGATTATTTGATATTAGGACTTGTAATATTATCAGAATTGAAAGTAGGCGGATAATATGATTATTTAGATAAGTGATCCAAGTTACGCGATCAGGTTTAACTACAGCTGTGTGTTTGGTTTATTCTCACTTAATATAAGTTTATCTAATTTATTAGAAATTTAAGTTATATTCTTAATAAAGTCATATTAAGAATTTTAAATGTCGATTCATTTTCGAATCCACCTCTAATTCACGCTGACAATCAAAGATATGGTCGCCATAGAACGACCATATCACAACATGCTTAGTGTGCCTAAGCGGAAAAGCTACCCTGAAGGCAAAGATGCTTTCTGGTAAGAGGATTCTGATCCGCACCCTACAGCACCTACTCCAAAACTGCCTTAGTGTCCAGACAGGGTGAAAATATTGAATCAGTAAAGAAGAAAGCAAATCGGTGTGTGCGTATGTCTCTCAGTCAGGGAATTATAATAGTCCCTAAAATTCATGGATATCTTTAAAACTTACGGTTGGAAGGACGTCATCCTCATGAACCTGCACCCACGCTAAATTACTTCATAACCCCGTACATAGACCACCACGTATAATAAGTATTAGAAAAAATTGGCAATTTTATAAATTAAACCCATTTTTTTTATCCAATATTTTAACAGTGGCACTTTTTTACTCAGTGGTGGCCGCGGTAGCCGAGTGGTATAGGTATCGGACCGTGGCTTGCCTTGTCACGAGTTCGAGCCCAGTACCACTAAAGACCCACCTTGAGGGCAGCGTGCACGTTAAATCTGTCGAAGCTGAAACGTCCTCCCGTTGGTGTGGTGTGGTAGTTAGAGGAGGGGGTGCCAGCTCAGGTGTCATCACGTCACTTGACCATGGTTCAAAAGTACGTGGTCCGTCGCCAAAAGCCCTCGTGTTGCTGAACAGTGCGACGTTAATATTCAATCAATCAATCAATTTTTACTCAGTGATTGACGAGTATTCTCGTTATTGCTCGATTTCCGTAACACGCATGGTTGCTCGCTCTCAAACGGAAGCTCCACAGTTAACTGGTTAATACGGTACGCATTCCCTTTTTTACAAAATAAATTTTACTATTCTGTTTCAAAATTTTATGCCTATCAGAAATTTAAATTCATACTTTAAAATAAACACAAATATTTCTATTAGATAGAAAAATAGATTCTACTGCTAAAGGTAAACCTAATTTAATTTTCTGAAACTGGTTAATGTAAATATGCTTAGAACTGAACCAAACTTTATTTTTTAATCTATTTGCACAAGCAATCGATGTGGCCACTGTAGCCAAATGGTCTTGGTCACGAACTCGTGGTTGACGTTGTTGAATCGTGGATTCGAACCTTAGTACCACTAAAGACCCGCTGTGTTTTGGGTCTAACTTAACTTAACTCTGTGGCGCAACAGACCATGAGGGCAAAGGCCTACTGTGCTCAACTCAGCATATGTGACCTTGGGCCCTGAGGTGCATGAGCAGAGGTTCCAATAAGGTGGTCAGTATGACGTGAAACCCCTAGTGTTAAGTTCCCAAACAAGCTTAGTGCTCATTTATTGATCCACTGAAAGGATGAAAGGCTGAGTCAAACTTGCCCAGCCTGGGGTTTAAACCTCGGACCTGTGGTGTGGAAGCGCGATGCACTGACCCCTAAGCTACTGGGTTTCGTTTAGGGTCTGATGCACGTTAAATCTGTCGAACCTCAAAGTTCTTACGTTGGTGTGGTGGAAAAATACGGAGAACTTTTGCTAAATCATTTGTTGTTCTCGCGTCATTTGATTGAGGTTCAAAATTACGAGGTCCGTTGCCATTGCCTTTCATTTAATAAAAAAGAATTGATAGGAGGGAACAGGGGCGAAAAGAAAAAAAAAGTGTATGTCGTGTAAGCAATAAAACTACACTTATATTACGATAGCTGCCACTGGAATAACTTTGGGTTGAATCGTTTTGATTTCAATTTATATATTGCATTGTGAAGCAACATGAGGGCTTTTAGTAACGGACATCGCAATTTTAAACCATGGTAAAGCAACGAAGGTGACACATGAGTAATATGCTTCTGTTTTCATTAAGCGTGATACACCAATATTTTTCTGGAGATTCATATGATCGTAAATTGTCTTGCTTTTGAGGCTCGTGATCTCGTATCATGAACTCAAGTCCTAGTGTCACCGAATACTCGCGTATATGAGAGGCTGGTGCACATTGGATTTGTCGAGGCTTTAAGTCCTCCCGTTGGTGTGGTGAAGTTAAGACTAGAGGTGCAGGCTCAAGTGTCATCCTTATCACTTGATCATGGCTCAAAATTAGGAGACCACTAGCCAATTGTCCTTGTATATAGTCCAGCGTTAATAAGCACTCAACCACATTTATGAGACTTTTTCTGTCTTTAACTACTAATAATGAGCTTAGAAATAGCTTGTACTTATTCTTTTCCAAAAATTTATATCCTAATGAAATAATCTTGAATTCAGCATTTCCTTATTCCCTAATTGCTTCCCCTCCCCCTCTATTTCTCTATGCATCATTTTCAACAATTTCTGAATATAACAAAAGATACTTCAACCTAGGGGGTATCTTTTTATAATAAAAAAATTTTCTTTCATGTTTATGAAGTATTTTTGGGATCAGACAACACAAAGGAGGTACGCATTCTTTCAATGTGGTTTTAAAAAAAATTAAGAACTTTAATTATAACTACTCGTTGAGATTGCACAATAACATGAGACAACTTCCTTAATTGTGTCACATTATACGTTGCATTTTTCCTGGTGATTTTTTTATACATCTTCTCTATCAGATAAAACAATAGAACAGTTGATCCTGCATGGACCTGTTAAAAATCTCAAGGAAAACAGTTACTTGAGAGGAAATAGGAATCATTGGCAAATAAATCCTTATTGTGAAATTGTATGAAGGAAAAGGCTGTATAAAACAAAGAATGAGACTCGTAGAAAGCGGTAGTAACTGTAGCAGATTTAGCGTTACCAAGAGTAGGGTGCACCACATGGAGACCTGCTATATCGCATAGAAGCAGGGGGCTATTAAGCAAAATTCAGACAAATGTTGCTTTCCAGTGGGTGTCATCCTATTGTGGTCTTTGGGAAAATGAGATGGTCGATGGCTTTGCAAAAATATTCTCGGATATTTTCCAAAGGTCTTCCTAAGACCTACCTCTTCACACTCTGCTGAAATTAATAAATTCAAACTCAGTGGAGCAACAGCCCATCAGGGCCAGGGCTTACTGTGTCCATGCCAGTATACGTGACCACTGGGCGCTGAAGTGCATGAGCAGATGTCCCGATCAGGTGGTCAGTCTGAAGCGAGACACCCAGTGTTTAAGTCCCCAAGCAAGGTTGGTACTCATTATCGACCCACTGCAGTAGGGATGAAAGGCTAAGTCGACCTTGCTTCACCCGAGGATAGAGCCTCGAACTTGCGGTATGGAAGCGCGATACGCTACCACTCGGCCACTGGGCCTTATCTTGAAATTAATAGAATCTATAAAAAATCATTTCGTAGTGTTACCAAAAATGCACCTGGAAGGGTTATTAAAACCCTGACTGTGCCTCGGACACTCCTGGCTACTGCTGTGGCTGAGTTTTGACTATTAACTGGGCATAACTGCCTTTGTGGGCTTATTTGTTTCGTTTTAATTTGACTGTCTCACTTTTACGTATTTTGTGTTATTCTAGACGAGTCATGGACGCTGTCTTATTTGGTCGTGTGTTCTTCACTTAACAATTTGGACTGTATTGTAAAAAAGCATCGTTATCTTATGACCTGATGGTCAATGACCAGACATTTGATAAATAAATATAAGAGAATAGAAACGTATCATTTTCAAATAAGTCTTACATTTTTAGCATCACAAAAAAAATTATAAAGTGTTTCGATTCTTCTAATACAAATTAATGTATTTTTGATTTTAAGAATCTAAAAGAAATTTTTATTCAAATTGCTCATATAAAATGTACACTAGAATCTCTCTTCTAATTTATAACATCTTAAGTCAATTCAAACAGGTAGGAAAATCAGGTCAATTGACTGACTGCCATACTATTTTTTTATATAAACTTCGCATTTCGAAACAAGTCGAAGAATATTGGTTATAAACCGCGTAATTTTGAACCAGTATCACGTAACGAAGACGACACTTGAGCTCATATTCCCCTCTTTAAATTTCCAAACCTCTTGAGAACTTTGAGCCATGACAAATTTTATGTGCATCAGCCCCACTTCACTCCAGGTCTTCAATGACACCAGAATTCGAACCCATGATTCAACAAAAACAAGTTCGAGGCCATAATCACTCAGTTACTGCAGCTACAAAAAACTTTTCTACTGTTAGTTCACACTCTCCCTATATATATCTTGCTCAAATTTTCAATCGTTAATAAAATACTTTTTATTCATCCACTCAAGTTGAAATACCTTTTTTCAAACTTGTAGTGGGTGATACTTGATGTTAATACATTTTTTCAAATATTAATTCATTAATTTAGTTTAATTAATTAATTATAGTTTAAGATTATATATTTCAGTCGATATTATTCCTCTAGATGGTTGCACCATTGGATAAAACAACTTTTGTTAAATTTGTGATGAAGATTTAACTTAATCTGAATAATCAATATGCTAGTTAGACGTCAGCATTCCTTTTACACTGGTTTTAAGATAAATTCTTACTTATTATATTCAACTTTTATTAAAAAATGTAATTACAAATTTAATTGGTTAAAATTTTTTTAATGTTAATTGAAAAGGTGTTTGCCATTAATAGGATTCTGTCTTTTTTATATACTTTTTATTTTAAATTGTTATTTAATGGAACTAAAATAAAATTTTTCTTTGTTTACCTAAGTAGGAACTGACTTTTAAAAAAAAAATTTATATTACTTGTTAATAAGCAGTACAGTTTGAAAGAAGAGAAACTATATTAAACTCATTTATTATGGATGAGATATTAGGTATTTTTGTATCAACATTTCCGTAATTAAAAATAAATCTAGTTACCATATAATACCTTCAAGAAAACTTGTCAATTTTATTTTTTTAACGCTTGGGACTATAATAAATGAATCAAATCTTTAAATTTCGTTGATACCCATTCTCAGGATTACAATTCAAGATATAAAGTCCCTGCTACTTTATTTTATTTTGAACCAATTCTTTTTTTAATAGAAATTTTTTTTACGTTATGTGAAAAAATAAGTAATTTTCTAACTCGAGTAAAAATTAAATTACATGTTGCTCGTGTATGACAGAATAAATTACCTGACAACTTCAATAAGAAATTAATTTGTAAAAGCAATGTATCTGTCGGAATTTATGTATTGTCTTCGTTAACACTGTCGATAGCAGAACGTATTTGCAACACTTTCTAAAAGATTAGAATATCAATATACTCAAAAAATATACGTTACTCTAAATTGATTTAAAATTTGCGTTGTTAATTCTTGTGAATTTTCATCACAAAAAATTAGTAAGAAAAGCTTTGAGAAACTATACATAAGTGAAAATTAAAACATATATATATATATATATATATATATATGTTATATAATTTACAATTTTTAAATTTTTTATGCGGTACTTTTTCCCTTTGTATTTGGGGAAACATAACTTGTTGCGCTCACAAAAGTTCCATCCCCTAGTTTTTTCATATTTTTAACTTTTTACTAGTACCCCTCCATTGGTATTCTTGCCCGTCCGGGGGGGGTACTCTGACAACCCTGGGAGCTTTCCGGTGGGGCAACTAGGTAGGGTCTCCCTTGCCGGAATCCTCGTGGTGGGTCAGACTTGGGATACCACTTTGAACAAGTCGGTCCTCTACCCCCCCCTTTGGTGCTCAGTCCGTGACTAACAGAGGCGCAACTTTTCCCCCTCCATGAACAGTACACCTTCTATCTCTAATGTTGGGCGTTGGGAGTCAAAAAGGACCCGCCCTAGTTTAGGAAGACAAAAACATTAGCAATGAGGAACCACAAGCAGAACAATGTAATACAATTCTGAGTGAAGACGGAAATTAAGCTGTAAATGACGAGAAAGTTGCCGATCTATTAGGCTTGCACTACCAGAAAATCAGTAGATTGAACTTCTCGGTCGAAAACAGAAACATCAAAATTAGGGCTAGTCGTACTGTTCATGGCTGCCGCAGTAATACCCATAGTGGAGCCTCCGTTTTCAATAGAGATTTCAGAGTGAATGAACTCGAGGCTGCGATCGGTGATTCTTGTCTAAATAAATCTCCTGGTCCTGATGGTATTCACGGTCAAATGATTGACCATCTTGGCCTGAGCGGAAGGCAGAGATTTTTGGACATCACCAATTGTTCCTGGAACAAGGGGCAGCTTCCTCGAGACTAGAGGAGAGCGACCGTCATTCCTATTAAGAAATGTGGCCAAACTGATGGTATTCTTGAGAGTTATCGACCCATCGCCTTAACCAGTATTGCTTGCAAAATAATGGAGAAAATGGTTTTAGAAGGCTCGCACTTTCACTGCATTCCACGATCGCCTACTCCCGGAGAACAGTACGTTTTCAGAGAGAGACATAGTACTACAGATCAGCTTCACTACTTCTGTCAAAGGATTAGAGATGCTCACAATAGGAAACCTACTAATCACACTGTGGTGGTTTTCTGAACTTATCCAAAAGCTTTTGACAGAGTCTGGAATAATTTTCTTATCAAACTGTATAAAATTTTTGGTATTGGAGAAAAAGTCCTATCCTGGATTTACGATTTCTTGAGAAACAGACTTATCAGAGTAAAGTTTAATAATTCCCTCTCCAAGAGTTTTTCTTTCTTTCAAGGGAGTGCCTCAGGGTTCAGTTCTAAAGCTAACTTTGTTCTCACTTTCTACTTATCAGGTATTGAGGGGTGTTATCAAGGGAAATGGGAGGTCAGCGCATTCGCGGATGATATTGTTCTTTGAAAGTCCGATTCTGACTTGACGAAACTGGAAAGAACATTAAATATCTTGTCCTTTAGGACGCATTCAGAACTTCGCTCTAGACCACAAACTCAACTTTTGGAAGCCCTACAAAGTCTATGGTTAGCTTCTTTACAACCAATGAAAGCTATATAATTTCCAACTAATATCTTTTTGTATAATCTCAACCGTACGACCATCGATAAACATCCAAAATATTTGGATTTCGTATTGGACCCTGAAATTCTGGGAAACAAACATATTGACAGTATTGCATTGAAGGCAAGAAAACGGCTGAATATCTTGAGATATATCTCTGGACGTGATTGGGGAGCAGATGCTGGCACTCTGAGAAACACGTACATCTCGCTAATCAGGCTCATCTAGGAGTATGGCGTTCCAGTTTACTGTAGCGCCTCCGTTACAAAACTCTTCAGAAACGAAAGCTCCAGCTCAGTGCTGCTAGGATCATCACTGGTCTAAGAAATACTTTGTCCCAGAGATATAGTACTTTTTGAGGCGGACACCCCTTAGCCTTAGGAGACGTGCATGTCTAACAAAATACTACAACAAACTCAGAAATCTGGATTCTCGAAATCATACGTCAGCTTACTTCAAAGATTGGTGTAATAACCAGAGACTCAGGAGAAACAGTCCTTCAGCCAAATGGTCTCTTTAAACCTTACCATTGGTGCTGCAATGGAACCTCATCACCTGTCACAATGTCTTGACCCAGCGGATGATCTTGACGGGGTCTTTTCCATCCAAGAATTACCAGTACGTGAATAAACGAAGCAGCAAGCTCACAAGCTAAAAACAATTAGCTCTAGAAGGTGGAAATGTACCAATTGACGCCGTTCGGGTTAATACGGATGGCAGTAGGGCGATTATTATCGATCTGGCAGCGGAATTTACATCAAATCGCAAGACCATATCTTAAGAATCCTAGAGAGAGAAATCCAGACGGTTGCTCGGTTTTCACCAGTGAGCTAATAGCCATTGATGAGGCCCTTGGTTGTCGCGCATCTCTTCAATGGAAAAGAGATTTGGATACTGTCTGATAGTAGAAGTGCAATACAGCACTTGTCCAAGTGGCAAAAGTGTGAGACGAATTTTGGAGTGTCAATACTCACCAAGTTTAAAAACATCTTTCCACATCGCATCAAATTCATCTGGAAGTGGATTCCTATCACATATATCTAGAGGAAAATGAGATTGCGGACACTTTTGGCCAAGGCTGGCGCTTGCAGGTACCAGGGAGCCGTCAGCACCCCTCACCTTTGGAGATTTTCTCTAGAACAAAACATATAATAAGACCGCTTGGATTACCCCAGGCACCATTGGAATCAGTGTTCTCGGCCTGGAGGCTCTCTGGCTCACGGTTTTACAAGACAGGATCAAACTCTTCTAACCCGCTTTCGAAGTGGCCATATCAAAACAATGAAATTTTAAGAAGGATGCAAGAGCTTTGAGATGTGCACAAACTGTTCTTCTGAGACGGCCTCGCCTGCTCACATCCTCAAATGCCTAGGGCTCACCAAGCAGGATTTAGAAGACGATCCCTTGCTGGTGTTAGACTTTCTGACAGTGTACGATGTCATGGACCTGGTCTAGCACTGCTGACCAATGGGGGTGTGCAACAACAACACATACTCGTAGGCTCTATTCAATTTTATCATTTTATATTAATAGTACAGTTGAACCTGTTTTTGTGTGGTTGATAAAAACTACATAAAAATAACCGCACAAAAAAAATGTTCGAAAATTTCATGAATTCTTACATATAACAAGCCAATTCGTCGAAATACTGCAGAAATTTTTTTATACCGTCGCATAAAAAAGGACTGCACAAAAGCAGGATCGGCTGTATTGTATGTCTTATTTGTAATAATTACATTTCTCTTATAATATTTCTTCCTTTCCCTATAGCTCAGAGTATAGGCAAAGAGCAGGTGAAGGTTGACTAGTCTCAAAAAAACTTCGTTTAAACTTGCAATCTTGGTTCTTTAGATGAAGAGTTTGCTATTATTATTGTACTACTGTTGCTAATATTTCTTCACTATTTTGGGCGGCTATGCTTAGGTTTTTAAATATTTGTACATATTTATGGATTATGTGTGTGTGTGTGTGTGTGTGTGTGTGTGTGTGTGTGTGTGTGTGTGTGTGTGTGTGTGTGTGTGTGTGTGTGTGTGTGTGTGTGTGTGTGTGTGTGTGTGTGCGTGCGTGTGTGCGTGTGTGTGCGTGTGTGTGTGTGTGCGTGTGTGTGTGTGCGTGCGTGCGTGTGTGTGTGCGTGTGTGTGCGTGCGTGTGTGTGCGTGTGTGTGTGTGTGTGTGTGTGTGTGCGCGTGTGTGTGCGTGCGTGTGCGTGTGCGTGTGTGTGTGTGTGTGTATGTGTGTGTGTGTGTGTGTGTGTGTGTGTGTGTGTGTGTGTGTGTGTGTGTGTGTGTGTGTGTGTGTGTGTGTGTGTGTGTGTGTGTGTGTGTGTGTGTGTGTGGTGTGTGTGTGTGTGTGTGTGTGTGTGTGTGTGTGTGTGTGTGTGTGTGTGTGTGTGTGTGTGTGTGTGTGTGTGTGTGAGTGTTTGTGTGTTTGTGTGTGTGTGTGTGGGTATGTATCTTTTACTCAAAAACGCGCCTTCTAACAAATTGTTTATCTTTTAAGTTTGAAATGTATGCTCATTCTCTCTCTTCTCTGCCGCTCTCGTTTTATCTATCTGTCTTTCTTTCTCTCTCACTCTCTCTCCCCTCTCTCTCCACACAGGATGATTCGCTATCAGACTGACCAACTTCCAGGGTGTATAGAGGATACAGAAACAACCCGGTGTCATATAGGAATGCAGGGTCGCAAATACCGTAATTACGAACTATGGTTCAAATAACCAGAGAAAAAGAACAGCAACAGCAACACATAAATAGGATAGAAAGAATTTTATTGAAAGGTTGTGCTACAACGTGTTCGAAATTACTACCAGAAGTCTACCGGTAGGCCTGACAGTGGTGGCGGACCGAATTTCTTACGTTCTACAAGCTTCCTGGCATGTCACGTATCCTCCCAGCAGTTATAGATATTCAACTGTGTATGTGTGTGTGAAGGAGCAGGTGTTTCGCACACCCAACTCTTCATGTGACTAGAGTTAGACCCACGTCACGAAATCTACACCATCCGTAGTAAGTTACCCAAAAAATTACCCCGTATAATACTCGGGGGTGAAATGTTGGAACACAAGTGCCATGCCCGAGATAATCTCGCGGGCATGACATTTAAAAGTTTAAAATAAAAGAGCATATAGTATGACGAAAAAAAAATTCTTTTTATTCTCTATTCTTAAATATGCATTGAAATAAAAATTATGTCACAGCACGAGCGAGAATTAGCAGAGATAACAAAACAGTCAGAATGTCCATATCTACGTTACTGTCATTTCTTATCAGTGGTAACAAAATAACTAGATGAAACTGCGCTTGCCCTTTGAAAAACTATCGGACTTTTCGGTTGACCCACTACTTAAATATAATTTACCGTAATCCACATAATTAGTAATGAAATACTTATTTTAGTCAAAAGACTAGCCTCATTTATACTCTTCCATGCTAATTTTCATTATCTGAAAGATAATCAATCTAATAAGGTTTTAGAAGCTTCTTGTAAAATAGGTCATGAAGCTGCTTAATTAAATAAACTAAATTTATATGTCTGTGCTTGAGATACGGGAGAGACAGAAAGATGAAAAAATTCGTTCAATATATATAACTTTCATATTGAATTCTTTTAAATTACTCACACTCACTCTTAAAAAAAATGTACCAATTTTTTTTTACTATAAAAAAATATATTCTAAATTAAGGTATCCGACTACTTTCGAAACCATGATTTTGCAAAAGCGTATAAACGGATAATATTTGTGATATTTAGTGTCACTTAGATTAGAATACATGTATAAAATTGTTTTAAGGACATTATGACAAAAAAATTATTTAAATACAATATTTTGGCAAAAAATTAACTTAGAATAACCTTTTTTTCCAAATGTTCTCCTTTTGTAAAAAATGCTTCAATTGTATTAATATTTTGCCTGTATTTAGCTCAGACCACTGTACAGAGGCTCAACAAGAATTTTTAAAATGCATAACTCGGAAGTCGATTTATCCATATTTTACGAAAACAGAAGGGAGAAATTTTAAGAAAATACACCGATAATTATTTCAAATGGTTGTAACTCTAAAAACAATGTGAATTTTTCAAAACTCATACTTAAGCCTCTGTACAGAGGTCTGAGCTATATACAGGCAAAATATTAATACAATAGAAGCATTTTTTACAAAAGGAGAACATTTTGAAAAAGGTTATTCTAAGTTAATTTTTTTGCCAAAATAGTGTACTTAAATAATTTTTTTTTTTTTTGTCATACTGTCCTTAAAACAATTTTTATACATGCATTCTAATCTAAGTGACACTAAATATCATGAAAATTATACATTTATGCGTTTTTTTTAAATTATGGTTCCGAACGTAGTCGGATACCTTAAGCATTTAGGGGGTAAACAAGTATTCATATATTTATTTAGATTTTATTTTTTATTTTTCTGTCTTAGGTTTGTAAAATTAATGTTATTTTCATAGTACTTGATTTTGGAAACTATCTTACAGTGTTTAAAGTATTAATTGTTTAGTATTTTGTTACTAAACAGAGATAATTTTTAGAAACTAACATTCTCTTACTCTATTTTCTGTTCTTTTCAGCCAAGTATTGTAGCCATATATAGGGGAAGGCTTGCTGGCCCTAAAACTATATTTAAACTCGCAATCTTTGTTCTTAAAGCCAAGAATTTTCTATCAGATACTGTAGCCTTTTAGCTTTTAACTATATACTGTCTTATACTTCTATCTGTAGTTTAACTTTAAATTATATTTATGACCATTTTGTATGTGATTAGTGATTTTCTAAGTTTGTGGGAGCATTCGTGTCATCTAGGTCGAATGGAATCAAAATATTTCAAAATCAGGAAATCTGATGCGAAAACTTTTATATAAAGAAACGCACAGTCTGTCTGATTAAGGTGGCTGCCTACCTTCGGACCCAATTTTTTTATAAAAACAATTTTTTGAAACGAATTAAGTGTTTATAGGGAGAAAAATAAAATAAAAAATATGTAAATACATAAAAATTTAAATAAATATTGTACTTTTAGAAAAATTTATTGTTTTCAAGGAAATTTTACCAAATTTTTTTTTCTAAAACGGGTAACACTGTGACGGCTCACGCGTCCTTTCTCTAACATAACCTCTGGGTTCTTTGACGGCCAAGATTAATGGTAAATCTTTTCCAACCCAAATCCAAGAAGTGAAACGAAAGTATAGATGCAAATAAGATAGCCTTTAAAAGGACAAAGTTTTAGTAAGCGGGATGGCAATTTAGAGAACGTTCAGTTTTGGAAAAGGTAGAAGTGTAATTTGACGGCCTACCCAAGAATCACGGAAATCTAGCCATTACTACAAGGTGCATACTATTGCACACGAGTCCAACAGCCGATCTGGAGGTATTTGAACCGTTGCTTGGAATTCAAGGTAGGAAGATTATTTTCCGAATTCGAAATATTATTAGGATTGAGAGTAGGAGGATAATATAATTATTTAGATAAGTGATCCAATTGCGCGATCTGTTTTAGTTACGGCTACGTGTTTTGGTTTATTCTCACTTAATATAAGTTTGTTCAATATATAAGTAATTTAAGTTAAGCTCTTAATAAAGCCATATTAAGAATTCTAAAATGTCTCTTCCTTTAGAGAATCCCACACCTCTAACTTACGCTGACCCACAACGATATGGTCGACAAAGATCGACCATATCACAACACTATATAAACTTTCTAATACAATTATCATAATTTTCTTCATACACAACATATTAAGATGCTCTTCAAAATAAACCAAAATCTAAGAGAAATATTAAAATACAAAAAAATTACAGACAATTATACATAATATTGAAAATTTTGATATTTTTTAAGTTTTTTCTTTATAAAAACTACCCTAAATGAAAAAATATTTAACCTACAACAAAACTTATAGTCCACTTTATGAAAAATAGTATAATAAACATATTCCCACAAAATTTCAAAACGGTATCTGGTTTGGTTCTTAAGATATCATGTATGTGGTAAAGAATTTCTTTCGAAAACATAATTTTGAAAAAAATTCATTTAAAGTTTTATCTTACTGCTCTTTTGCATAGAGTGATGTTTTTTAAAATCACTATAACTTTATTTCGCGTAAAGGAAAAAGAAAAACTGTTCTGGAAAGAAAAATGTTCAACCTATAAGATTTTGAAATTAAAAGAATGCCTTATGTAGACGAAAAACGACATTTTCAAGGTAGGCAGTCACCTTAAATTTTTTAAATAAATATAAATATAATAAATTTCTCCTTAGAATATACACTAATTAGTGTGGCATTACTATCCCAAAAAATCATTCAGCTTCAGCTTTAAAAAAAATCACCATTACGGCGACTTTTTCCTTTTTTTTTTTTGGCGTTACAGTTTCACAATCATACATTAAAATAACCGTGATTAAAATCCAAGATTTTAATATTCTTAAGATAAAGTGCTATGGCTACTCAATTGACAAGAATAAAGCTGTATTATTTTTTTTAATATTAAATGAACACATTACTTGAAACTTTGATTACATATCGGCCATTAATTTTGGGTAAGCTCAATAAATCTAGTAAAATGTTTTATTATTATTCAGTTACCTAGAGATATTAAGTCAGAACATGCGGAAAAGACGTTGTTGAATATTAATATTCAAGCCTACACAGTAAAAGGCCTACTCCAAACACAGACCTCATTGCTTAGTTTACTGCCCAGCGTAAACAATTACTTTACAAACATTGAGTCAAAACAACATGTTTATTAGGTCAAATGCAATCATTTCCATCTAAATAGATTTGAAAAGGATTTGGAAAACTCTTTTGGGAGGGGTTCTAATTGGAATTTCTTGCGAATAGTATTGGTATTTTATGTTTATTCGAACTTGAATTAAATTTTTTTTCAGATCAAGATTTTAATTTATATTAGACTAAATCTGTTTTGTTGGTGTATAATATTTTTATGTAAGTTTTTAAAGTTTATTTTAATAAAGTAACTTGATTTAATTTTGATATTAACCCTTTATCTACCGCATTATGATTTACTGCAGTTTTTTTCATGCAATATTTTTTTTTGAATCACTACATTGAAAATTAAAGGGTATACATAAACAAAGTACTCAACTTTGGAAAATTTAATTAGTTAGAGCTAGTTAATGAATTAAAGATATTCAACTTTAAAATTAATTATACACACTGTTCACTTAAAATAAATAGTCAAATCGTTTTCTAAAGTCTTCACATTAACATACAAAAAAATAAGACACTTATCTTATGACATTAACTATTTTTCGGAACAAAAATGACAATCTTCGCAATCCTCTGAAAACACCGTCAGCTGAAAACGCAATTTCTGCTATAAAATTATGAGCGATTCTCTCTAAAATACTCATCATAGAACTCATGCTGCCATACATCTTGGAAGAGTGGATTTAAGGTTTTCAACTACGTTCGTGATTTTAAAAATGCGCAAAATGTATAATTTTCATGATATTTAGTGTCACTTAGATTAGAATACATGTATAAAATTCTTATATATAGGACATTCTGACAAAAAAAATTATTTAAATACAATATTTTGGCAAAAGATTAACTTAGAATAACCTTTTTTCAAAATGTCCTCTTTTTGTGAAAAATGCTTCTATTTTAATAATATTTTGCCTGCTTATAGCTCAGACCTCTGTACAGAGGCTCAAGTATGATTTTTGAAAAACTCACATTATTTTCAGAGTTATAACCAATTGAAAGAATTATCGGCGTTTTTTTTTTCTTAAAATTGTTGTCGTAAAACATGGATAAACCCACTTCTAAGTTATATATTTCAAAAGTTCTAGTTGAGCCTCTGTACAAAGGTCTGAGCTATATACAGGCAAAATATTATTATAATAGAAGCATTTTTCACAGAAGGAGAATATTTTGAAAATGGGTCATTCTATGCCCATTTTTTGCCAAAATATTTTATTTTTTTTTGTACTTAAATAATTTTTTATTGTAATACTACTCTTAAGACAATTTTATGTACATTTTCTAATTTAAGTGACATTAAATCCAGTTATATCCATTATCCAGTTATACGCTTTTACAAAATCACGGTTCCGAACGTAGTCGGATACCTTAACATACAATTTAAGTTAGTAACTATGATTTGTTTTACATGCAAATGGGGAAAACATCTCTACGTTGATATTAGGATACCAAAACTGAACATGTATTGCATGTTAAACATTAGGAACAAAAAAAAATACTTAAAGATATCGAAATTAAATAATGTTCTCTATCAAATGATTAACAATAAATATAATATATGCTATAAGAGTGTTACATTAAAAAATGATGTATTAATACTCTTATAGCATACCATATAATAAAATCTATACTTAACTATTATTTTTACTAACTAATCAACAAACTTTTTACCTGAATTCTCAAGAGTCAAATATGAGTGGGTTGCTGAATATCTTATTCTCTAAATAATCATAGAAATAAAGTTTTCTAGCAATAATTGTAATCCGCACTTGTTGCTGATTAGCTGACACATACTTTTTCCCATACTTCAGAAGAAGATCCCGTATCTGTAGAACGTATTATTTTAAAAATTAGGCAGAAAAGCTTCGTGAGTTTGCGAACAACTGCTTTTACCATTTGCTTTGTTTACCTTTGCTGCATTACCAAATACTTTTTATCAAAAAGTATTTGGAAATACTGACTTAAATATTGACTGTTGTTCACGTGAGATTTCAAATAAAAGACCTTGAGAAAGAAAATGAAATCTGAACAATAGAGTCTCTTTTCAGTAATTTCCAGATGAAAATACTCTTTTGAAACTGAATTAAAAAAACATGAAATATATACAGAACTTAGAGAAGGTTGTTTTCTTATTGCATTCAAAAAGATATTCAACTTAGAAGGATTTTAAGGTTACAGGGGTGGACATTTTCTGTACAGTAACTAAATCAGAAAACGTCACTAAGTTTTGAGAGGTAGAATGTGTTCTATATTAGTAATGAAATTCAAGGCTTATTATATGCATGTCTTAACGTGCCTAAATATTCTGAATATGTGGGTCGACTTTCTCTAGACACTCTAAATACTTTCAATGGCTCCCCTCCCATATTGGATTGAATGGTAACGAAATAGCCGCTAGTTTGGCCAAGTCTGCAACTGTTGACACATTGCAGGATAACACTTAACACGTCTAACTTTTGCCGAACTCTTTTCCATTAAAAGGATAGAATTAAATGCACCCTGCTCACCCTTTTTATTTTGGAAGAAAACCTTGCAGATGTCCCTAACTTAATATTCCTAGGAATCAGCAGACGCCTCTATGACGCTTTGAATCGTACTGTCACCTGTATGGTGCTCAAAGCTAAGGTTAACGACTGGCGTAAAAATTCTTGCCCTTAAGCCGCGATGAATTTCGCTGGCCTCGATCTGACTTCGTCCGGCAGGTGGCATTAGTCACAACAACAACAACTTCACGCTTTTTTACTGGCCACATCAAATCTCTTACTTTTCTACAGGGGCCAGAAAGTCTTTCCAGAGTGTCATAGGTGCGAGACTTATCAGATCTCCCCCAGTCATATTCTTAAATGCTTGAATTTTACTTTTTCGACGAGGTTTTAGGAAATCCCATTTTATTTTTGGGTTTGTTGGCGATTTTTGGTTTTACGAAGATGGTGTCGCTAAGTTGCACCAACTGGGATAAGAAACAACAACATGTCTTAATGTTGCAATGGGGTTTTAAGGAATTTTCTATTAATTCTCTTGGGGAATCTTTGGGGCCATCAATTGAGTTATTTCACAGCCATCCCTCTCAAGAAGAAACTTTGATATGCAGATTAGCTAGTATATATATAATGGAAGTTTAGTAATCGAGGGGAGAAGGAAAAAAAGCTGAGTTGCTGAACGCAGTGCTGTTACGGTAAGGATGGGAATTTAGACGCGTGATTATAGGACGGGCTTTAGTTATTAAAATAAATTAAGGAAGTTAGGATTCTTAAGATCACTTTGAGTAAAGTTAAGTGATTAGGATTTCATGCGCTTATTCACATAAGATTTTGAGCTACGTTATATCACTCTAGATTTTCCCTCTATAGTTGGCTTGTCTTTGATTATTATTTTTGGTAATAATAAATTGGATTTTTCTCATGGCTAGCTTGGGTCATCAATCTTTACCCCCTACAGATTTAGGTCGAGTAGATGAAGAGATGGCTTCCCCAGGTGGGAGGCCATTACAATGTTTGAACAGGAAAACAACTATGTAATCCGTCCAACACAATGGTAAATATTTGCCGAATGAGAATGTCTAAGACAGAGGTCGGCAACCTATGGTACGTGGTACAATTCTCAGTGGTACGCTGTGCTACTCAAGCAATTTGTCAATTTTTAAGTGGTTGGAAATTGACTAATTTGTGATATGAGCCTTATTTGATTAACAGAATTAATGGCATTTACGGAATTACGAAAAAAATCTGAAATCTAACTCTAAAGGTAAATTTACCGCTGTGTTTTGTAAATTATTAAATGTCATTGATGGAGTTACCGTATAATTTTTCACATCTTAAAAATCAGTGTTAGTGGGGGATTTGTGTAGTATTTAAAATCCTTACAAGAACCTATTAATGGCTGTGATCAAATAACATTTGAAGTTTTTGTGTAAACCTTAAGTATACTTGTATTCCATTCTAATATATGGAATAATGCCACGCTGGAGAAATGCACAAAATATCAATTTAAAGATTGTATCGTATCATTATGATAGTTTACAGGTATTAATAGTTCCTTATGTCCACATGGTTAGCTATACAATTTCTTTAGGGGGAGGGGATTTTATTCCTTAAAGCCTTTCAGTTTTTCTAAAAAAATGGCTTAAGGAATTTAAACTATCTATGAGCTGAAAATTTGTAAAAAAAATTTAATTTGGTAAGCATTTTGAAAACTAACTATCACAGCAAATAAAGATATTTTTTGCTGATCAACTTTTGTACTTTGGTACTTTTTCAATAATATTCAAAAAAAAATTAATCGGTTTCCATAATTTATTGATTGATTTATGGCCAATGCATTTATCTATTTCTATAATTAGATTTGCATTTGAACATTAAAAATTTAGCAAAAATTGTATTTTTATTACTGTTCTTTTTACCTAATTTTACATCTTTACATACTTATTGCAACATTATCCCAGATTAATTCTAAATGCGGTTATCTTCAATTTTCTTTTTTTAAGTTGACAATTTTTTCAGTTATGTATTTGGGAATCTAAAAATTGTACTGGTATAATATTGATTGTTTCGTATTGTAAAATATTTAGCTTTATTTAAATTTCTTTTCTTTATAATTTGAACTAATATTTAATTGACTGGTTAAATTATAGATTTTGTTTAGGTTGAAAATTTATTTTATCGCCTACTTTAATTGAATATTTCATTCATTTAACTCTAATTTACCTTATTGCTTAATTTATTTGTTGAGATATGCAGTGGACCATAAAAGTGTTCCTACACTTGCAGTTTTCTATAAAATATGATGATTTCGACTAATAAAAATTAATACATCAAAATTTAAATTTTTTTATGATAACTGCAATCTGTTCTTAATTGAATAACATAACTAATTTTTAAAACATGCTATAACTATTATTTTAAACAATCAATAATCAAAAAACTACTAAAAAATTAAGCCACAAAAATCTTCGTACACAATTAAAAAATATTACATTTTTTTTTTCTTAGTTTAATACTTAGAAGGATGTACTATTTTAGTGTCCACAAGAACTTTTAAACGTCCTGGTATAGATTTCATAAATTATTTTGTAATTTCTGCGTTTATGTTCTTTTGTAATTTCAGCATCGATGTTCTTTTGTAATTTCTGCATCGATGTTTTCCTCCATTCTTCTGACAATATTGTTTTAACTTCACATTTTGTTTTTTTATATGACATGTTTTCTTTTTTAAAAAATCAATTCTCCCAAAATATGTTATACTAGGCTTAAGTCAGGGGATTTAAGGAGGGGGTTCAAAAGTTGGGACAGTTATAGAGGCACCAGCGGCGTACATTGCGCTTAGCGTCATTATCTTGTTAAAAAATGAAGTCATCTACAATGTCCAAATTTTGGTCGGATAATTTCAAATTGTTCTTTAAAAATATATAAATAGAGATCATGATTCACAATACCGTCAAAACTGCGATTTAAAATAAATATAAAATTTGTATTACATGTTTAAGGTATCCGACTACTTGCGACACCTTTTTTTTTAAAAATGGAATAATAGGGGCCCTTTTTGTAGTTTTTAGATTTATTTAGAACATTTTAAGAAAAAGTTAAAATTAAGAAGAAAAATAAGTTAATTACTACTACTAAAATGGGAAAAATGGGTAAAAAATTGACAACAAATTACATAAACGGGACAAACTGCACAAATAATAAATGAACAAATTCTCAATTTTTAATTTTGATATATTACTTTGCTATTCCTTTTTTTTGAAATGACCTTCGGGATACAAGAGATATTTTAATTTTTACCAAAAACTAGAGCACTTTATCTTAGCTGTATATGAAATTGCTTAAAAACGGTGATTGATAAATCCTGAAAGGTTAAAAGCTTACTTCTACTCTTATACAGAACTTTTACAAAAAGTTCAGCAAATTATTTTAAAAACTTTTTGAGCAATCGTTGCCCCCGTTTGATCTTTTCAAAAAAAAAACACACATATCGAGTAAAACGCACTTGAAAGTTTGACATCTTATGTAAAGTTATGGCATCTGCTTCAACTAAAACACCTGTAGTTTTTGTTCTAGTGAATGGAAAATAAAAGACTTTGTATTTTTATAAAGCTAATAAGATTGCCTATAAAATAAAACCATTAAAACAATTTATCAATTTTTTAAAGAAATCATGATTTTAGGGTAGTCGGATACCTTAACAACAGATATTTCTACTGCTGAAAATCAAACATTTCAACTTGTTTTTCTTCCGACACCTCCTGTTTTACAAAGACAATTTAATGGATAAAAATTATTTTAAATAGAGATGTTGTGAATGTAAAATAAATATACTGAATGTTTATATGATTTATTTCTCATGAAAAATGTCATTGGATGCACCATTTGTGCAACAATATTGTAAGAACTATCACTGCACTTAACAGGATCCTTTGCAGTAAGACGTCTTCATAAGACGTCAAGAAATTCTTTCACAACAACATTTTGTAATAGTTAGTCGGAAAACTCCGTCTTTACCGTAGGTTATATTTATTGCAATTCTTTTTTCATTATTTCCGTGTTCATCGTACAAAATTTCATGCTTCCAAAACAGCCATTTGATATCAAATTTCGTAATTTTTGCTATAAAATAGAAAAAGCAATAAAGAAATCTTGTAATGATATTTGATAGATATCACTTTTGAAGTCTTCCTCAAAAACTGTGGGGTTTTTTTGTCTGGCAAACTTTGAAACTTCCAATTCCCATTATAACAAAATATTTGCTTCGAAAAATCATTACATATGGAAGACATGATTGAAAAATGCAAAATCTAAAAATGCCGTATACCTGCATATATTTTAACAGAAAATTTAAAGTAACAAATCGCCTTGAAACATTCCCAAAGAGTATGGGGAATATTAACCTCGCGCTGTTCGCCACGAGGGCGGCACGGACCGTAATTTGAGCCCCTGTCAAGGCGGGACGACACCTGAGCTGGCCCCCCTTTCTAACTACCACACCAACGGGAGGACGTTTGAACCCCGCAGTTTAACGTGCATCGCTCCCCAACACGACAGGTCTTTAGTGGTACTGGGCTCGAAGTCGTGACATGCAAGCCACGATCCGAAATCTTGACCACTATGCTACCCCGCGGCCACGAAACATTCCAATACTTCAAGTACTATTTTTATTCATTTTGACGAAAATGTATTGTCAATTATTTATTTTACAGTAATTATATATATATATAAAGCTATTATATAACTAGTTATTACTATACAAAGATCAATATAACTTGTTATACCTGTCAGGTTTCTCTTCATCTAAAATATAGTGTCTTCAAAGACGTAGTGTAAAAGTTTGGAGAGTGAAGTATAAGTTCAGATGTATCTTCGTTACTTGATTGTGATTCAAAATAATGATGCCCAAGGCTCATAGCCATCTATTTCAGTGTTCCTCAACTGTTTAATCGCCAGGGCTGGTCAACGTTTAATAAATCTACCACGGTCCACCGAGCGGGAGGGGACGTTGATTGTTCATATTTTAGACTATTTTAACTTAATATTCTTAATTTAATTGTATTTTTAATATGCCTTCAGAAAAAAAACATGATTAAACTAAAAAATGAATATTAAGTGATTAAACTCGAAATATAAAGTGATTGCTGTAAAAAGTCACACAAACCCGAGGGAAATACACCATAGTACATAAAATAGAAATAATGTAGTGTTTCTCGGGCAGCCCAGTACCATTTGATCCAAGGACCGGTACTTGGTCGCAGTCCGGGGGTTGAAGAACATTGATCTAATTGATTCAAGTGATTGATATTCGAAGCAACTAGTGTACTTGCTGTCTTTTTAATACGAGACTTCGAAAATAAATATAAAACCAATGCAGATAATTTGATATTGTCTTAGGAAATAGATGGCGCTGTTTCTGAAGCTGTATTGTGCAATTGTATCCTTAATACAGTGGGGAAATGAAGAGTTATTTTAGATAGTGACAGCACCATCAGATATTAATACCAAAAACTGCAACAGTTCAACGAGTATATGCATAGATAGATTGCTCACAATAGCTAATCTACAATAATCAATAAAACGTGATAAATTCAATGGAAAGCAAAACAGATCCACTTATACTTTAAAATTGATACAGAAAAATTTTGATAAAAATATTTGTATTCTTTAATGAATTTGAAAATTAAGGACCAGTCTTCTCTTTTGGATATTTTCTATTTGAACAATAAAAACTAAAACCTCCATCATTATATTGAGCATATTTGAATAAAAATCAGTTGTTGCATTATTTAGATATTTTAAAATTGACAAGAACTGATACATTTGTTGCTAAGGAAAAAATAAAATTGAAATAAAGTATTGATCTGATATTGTATATCAAATTCCTTTCCCGACCACATCACTGGTCCATTGTAATTGTGATTTAGAATTTTTTTTAAGCAAAAATCTGAATAAATAAAAATAAACTACGAAAACTAAAAATAAACTAAAAGATAAGTATTAAAGTGTAAAAGTTTTTTTGGTTGGAATAGTTTTTCCTCAATTTTAATTTAAAACTCACACACATCACATAATAGTTTTCATCCAGCCCTCTTTCTAAATGATTCCAAAGGATTTTCGAATGTTATAAAGGAGTCCCCAGGGCGCATTCAGAGTTGTTAATAAACTACTTAATAAGCAGGAGACTAAGTATCCGTAATTAAAGCTTTCCCATTCTCGAAGAGTAATTAACATAGTAGTTGAATACTTGTTCCTTGATTTCTTAATTAATCTATGGATATTGCAAATTAAGTTGTATTATATTATTGACCAAAATTGGTAGTCTAAGTCTGAAAGCAAAGCACTCGGAATCAGAAAACTGGGAAATAAAAAATAAGAGACTAATTCCGATAGTCGGGTACAACAGAACTTTAAAATTCTCCAACCAAAGAACTGGTATAAAATTCTTAGCAATTACAAATTGTTAACATATAAAACATTAAATAATTACATATACTTTATTTTCACTTATTCAATTCCTACTATTATTTCACAATCCCTCTGTATCAGTGGCGCACACAAAGGGGGTGTCCTAGGGGTCTGGAGACCCCCAAACCCTTGACTTTTTTTCCGATTTCTTATAATTCTAAGTATATAGTACGTAAAATTTAATTAAATATCTGTTATTAATGATTAATTTTATTAATTAATGCTAAATATTTATTCAATAATTAGTTTTTTTGCTGTTTTTTGTTCCCCCAAATCGACAAAATCAAAAAGAGCATGATACAAAAATGGTGGTCTTTCGACCCTGAACCCCCCTCCCTAGAAAAATTCCTTTGTGCACCACTGCCCTATATATATCTTGTTCAAATTTTCAGTCATTAATAAAATACATTTTAAAACGTTCAATTGAGCTGAAATTTTATATATACGATTATTTTTTATGACAAGACGTTATAATTGATAAAAATTAATTAACTAAAACTGATTATTCAAAGAATTACAGATACAGCCAGCTGGCTTCATTTTTAGCGACTTGGGTCAAAACTTTAAAGAATTTTTTCTCACGTTTTAAAGCATTCATTTGAACTGAAATTTCATATACACGATTATTTTGGATGACAATATGATACTTTAGTGATAATTAATAAAAATTAATTGCCACAATATTGTGATTGTATCATATGTATATACATATTTATATTAATTGTAATTATTTGATAAAAAGTAACTAAAATAAAAATTTTCTTGGTTGACCTAAGTAGGAATGGACTTCAAAACTTTTTATATTACTTGTATTTTAAGATTTCACATTATAATTAACATATAAGAAAGCCACATATACAGTATTAGTCGAAAAATCGTTACATATATTGATTTCTCATAAATTAGTTACTATTCCAAAATGGCTGACAAGAAAACTTTTTGATCAACTTATTATAAAGATAAATGAAAGATATTTTCTATAAATTAGGGATGTGTCTATATATATAAAATATAAATCAGTCCAATGAAAACATCATGTTTGAGGAAAACAAAACTATATTAAACTTAATATAAGTTTTACAGCAATAGATCATGATATACTGGACTGAAGTGATCAAATTGCGAAAATTAAATTACTTGTAGATTTGTTTAGTGTGCCCCATTTCAAATGGTTAATATGTAACTTACGAAAAAAAATAAATAAGTGGGGTTTAGAGAATAAAGCAACTATTATAAAACACACACACAAAAAAGATTTTTAAGTTCTAATACACAGAAATGAAAACCATTCTGTATTAATGTTTTTCTTTCTTTCTTATTCTCTTTCTATATATAAATGTGTGCCTGTGTGTTATACGAGGGCTGTTTTTTTAAGTAAGGTCCGTTTGTTTTTATAAAAAATAACGATAATATTTTGTTTCAAAAACCCTTATTTTAGGATTGTACATACTTTTGCCTATTTTTCTACATAGTTGCCGAATTTATTAATGCACTTGTCATACCTTAGAACAAAGTTTTGAAAACCCTCTTCAAAGAAGTCTGCCGCCTGGTCGGACAACCAAGAGTTCACGGCCGCTTTCACTTCTTCGTTGTCACTGAAACGTTTTCCGCCAAGACAGCGTTTAAGGTACCGGGAAAGGTAGGAAATCGCTCGGAGCAAGGTCGGGGCTGTAAGGTGCATGGTCCAAAACCTCTATGCCAAAAGATTCGATTAAGTCCAGAGTCTTTCGAGCAAAACACCTTTTGACAGCATGCCGCGCCGTTTGTTTTGCAATGCTCTTCGGAGCTTCCGTAGAGTTGCGCACCTGAGTTGACCGTTGTTCCTTGTGGCATAAAGTCCACCAGCAAAACACCGCGCTGGTCCCAGAACACTGTTACCATAATCTTGCGCTTTGACAGCGTTTGTTTGGCTTTGACCTTGACGGGAGAGGATGTGTGTCGCCATTCCATCGACTGTTGCTCTGATTCCGGGATGATATGGAATACCAATGTTTCATCTCCAGTAATGATTCAACTCAACATGCCATCCCCTTCTCACTCGTAATGAATCAAAAAGTCTAATGAAATGGCAAACCTCTTCTTTTGTGTTTCACAGTGAGTAGTCTGGGTACCCACCAAGAACACAATTTCTTAAAGTTGAGGTCTTTAGTCACAATTTTGAACACCACCGACCGAGAAACATCGGGAAACTCAATATGAAAGAGTGGTTATCGTGAATCTCTTATTCTCACGAATTTTTGTTTCAACTGCTTGCATCAAATCATGAGTGAATACAGAGGTCCGGCTTGAGCGTTCTTCGTCATGGACGTTTGTTCGCCCATCTTTGAACTTCCTGGCTCATTTTCGAACTTTACTGTCACTCATTGCTTCTGTGACATAAACTTACCTGTTATCTGGGGATGAATGTCTGCAGCCGACATATTTCTCGCAGTCAAAAAACGGATAACAGGCCGTATCTCAAACATGGCGGGAGATTCAATCACCTTAAACATTTTAAAGAGGCCCAACGAAGCTTACGCGACTGCTGCAGAGCTGGAAATGGCACGAGTGTGTTCGCAAAGGATGCTGGTCAGTGACGCAGAGACTCGTTGCGACGTACGCGTGAACTACCTTACTTTACCAACGGACCTTACTTTAAAAATAGCCCTCGTACATTACATGACAGTAATATATGAAAATACAACACCAGAAAGTGGAGAAAAAGTTCAAATCATTGTGTTGATGGATCTCACCGAATTACATATATGATTAATAGTGCACAGATCTCCCCCATTCGAACAGAACAGTGTAATGATAGGAACCGACGAAATATGCAATTGTCGCTCTTTCTTTTGCCAAAAAAAAACAGTTGTTGGAGCCATATCACGACCAACAGAAGCAGCTATTACAGACAAACGAATAGGTGAGAGGTTACACAATCTGAATCATAAGAGAAACTTAATCTGTGTAACGTATCGCAGCGGATAGCCACAAACACATGCCTTCAGTGCATCATCTGTAGCGAAAATGGTGCAGAAGAAAATATGCCCCTTCCGATATGCCAATATGCCCATAAAAATATCGACATCGCAGAAAGATCAGGGTTCAGACATTCTCTGGACCCTGCAGTTCACTTCGGTGATCTTTCGCAGCATATTCTAAACATTATGGATGCTACCGACCAGAGTCAATAGACAATTGACCGCTAACAGCTAGTACTCGCGATACTCGTTACGAAGACTACAAGTGACCCCTGTTTCTATTTTTAATGTTTCCATGTCATCCCTACGTGTAAGACATAAGGGCTGAGAGTCGTGTACTGCGATAATTCACACTTTTGTTTCAACACTGACAGTCGCTGTGTATGCATTTGGCGTCTATGTAATAATAGGTTTAATATATATTTGGCTGTAACGTATCAATCGACTGTAATGACCTCATAACACGTATCAATACGGCATCATGGTTTGAGGCTCCACCACCTACGCTTCTTGGTCATCGCTAATTTCTGGCTAATCCTGCTGCTGAAGTTATGAGGACCCAACATGCTGCTGTTAATTGTAGCATTACCTTTCTTTGAGGTGCATGCCATAAAATTTACCCCCATCGGGCACGCAACAGCCACCAAGCCTTACAAGATATCCAAGTGCTTCCCTGGGATCCTATATTCTCTTCCACTCATCAAGCCAATCTGAAACTTGATAAATCATCGTTTGAGAGCGTTGTCGCTACTGAACTCTACAAAAAGTTGAGAATGAATGGTCAGGCAACTACATACCAAAATTTCCACCGTAACGTGTTGCTAAATATATCGTCACTTGCGATAGACCTAAAACCCAAAACTCATCTGGTGCTGTGCTGTATTGTTATATGGTGCTTAAATAAGCATCTTTCACTGTTCCATGAACGCTCTATCCTCTCTTTTTGCTGATTTTAATCGTTTTCTACGGACGTATTTGTGGTGTCACATTTTTCTGCCTGGTAGTGTATATATGTGTACATTAATATAAAACTGCAATCGAATTTCTTGACATTCCTTTTGTTTTATTAATGCGTGTTCTATAAAAGAACTAATAAACAATTTACAGCTTATTTAAAATGTCAAAATAATCAAATGTTTTTGACTTATTTTATTAGAATTATGATTCAAAGGTAAGAACAAATCGTAGTATCTGTTTGATAGTTGAACATAGATCGAAAACCAAATAAAACCCAATTTAATCAAACAAAAAATAAAAGTTTAGATAAAAACAATTCGATGAAAAGAAATTTTAAAACGCATTGTTTCTGATATAAAAAAGTATCATTATTATTTTCTCTATTCTTTTTTTAAGAGAAGTTGGTAAATCTCTCTTTCACAATGTGAAATTCTATTACAAGGATACACAAAATCCCAAAATATAAGGTGAATTTATAATTAAAACTCAGAGATTTTTATACAGCTAATTAATTTTTCTATGAATTGTATATACCATGGTGATATAAATGTGACAGCTTATACAAACTTCTGCGTCCATCAGTCTGGTGTTTAAAGCAAATCAGAGCGTATCAACTTGAGCTTACTCCAAGGAAGAGGTGTGTGTGGTCATTCGTTTTTATGAGACAAAGGGAAAAAAATCATGTGATATTCATCAAGAGCTGCTGGAGGTTCGCTAAAAGAGTGTTACGTCGCAGAAACAAACGTAACAAGTGGTGTAACACAATTACAAATGATAGTGGGACAAATGATTATAGAAGTAGCAGATCAGAGAGCAACGTGTCCATCATTTACACAAATTTGACTTCCGTCCGATCCCATAATTTTGACGACTGAAGAGTGAGACTGCGTGTATGTGTGTGACGCATTTCAAATGTATTGGTTCAGATAGCAGGTATGGATCAGACACACATATACAAAGGATTTTCATTGGCATTCCGTGCGAGGTGGAACAGAAAAATGCCCATTCAGTGGACTTTTTTCTTCTCTCAAACAGATGTTTTGACACCTAGCGCACGCACACATTTTCGTTAAGCCCATTTGGTCATGGGATGATACTGCTCACTGAACCATATTAGATATTCAATGCATTTACAATATGCCATGCAGCCTCACTCCTGTGTTTTCACAAATTATGGGATCGAAGGCACATTCACATTCGATGGTGGTCGTTGCTGTGATCTGCCATCACCTGTTACACCACTATTATTTTCAAATGAGTTACACCTGTTTCTGCACACTCTATTTATAGATCTCCAATGAATATCGATGAATATCACATGGTTTTCCGAGTCATAAAAAACGAATGACCATGCACACTTCCCCCTTTGAGTAAGTTCAAATTCATGCGCCATCTTTGATTTTCTCCAGCACTAGGTTGGTTGATACAGAAATTTGTATAAGCAGTAACACTTAAGATATCCGACTACGTTCGGAACCGTGATTTTAAAAAAGCGCATAAATGGATAGTTTTCATGATATTTAGTGTCACTTAGATTAGAATACGTGTATAAAATTATTTTAAGGACATTTTGACATATAAAAAATTACTTAAATACAATATTTTGGCAAAAAATGAACTTAGAATAATCTTTTTTCAAAATGTTCTCCGTTTATAAGAAATGCTTCTAAAATAATAATATTTTGTGCTTATATAAAGTAAAGACTTTTCCAGAGAGTCTGAACTTTTTTTTGAAGAATTTACATTATTTTCAGAGTTACAACCCATTGAAATAATTATCGAAGTTTTTTTCTTAAAATTGCTCCCCTCTGTTGTCGTAAAATATGGATAAACCCACTTATAAATTATATATTTCAAAAATTCTAGTTGAGCCTCTGTAGAGAGGTCTGAGCTATATACAAGCAAAGTATTATTATAATAGAAGCATTTTTCACAAAAGGAGAATATTTTGAAAATGGGTCATTCTATGTTCATTTTTTGTCAAAATAGTGTACTTAAATAATTTTTTATTTTAATACTATTCTTAAAACAATTTTATATAAATTTTCTAATCTAAGTGGCACTAAATATCATAAATATTATCCATTTATACGCTTTTGCAAGATTACGGTTCCGAACGTAGTCGGATACCTTAAATTTCCTTGGTACTTGTAACATATAAAAAATTAATTAGCAACTCAAAAAACTTTGAGTCTAAGAGATAAATTCATCTTACGTTTTTATACAACCTTGTATAATTGCGATTAAAATATTTCAATTTTGAGCTAAATAAATTAAGATTAAAACTATTTTTAATGAATG
Organism: Trichonephila inaurata madagascariensis; assembly: GCA_019973955.1. NCBI lineage: Eukaryota > Metazoa > Arthropoda > Arachnida > Araneae > Nephilidae > Trichonephila > Trichonephila inaurata. Next base: position 139,615 of record BMAV01000438.1, read on the forward strand.
TACATATAACATAAAACTTTTAATATTAATTTTATATTCCTTAAATAATAAAGTGTTTGGTGAAATTAACCAACAAAGGCAACTTTGTAATCCTTCAGAGAAAGTAATTGGTGTTGACTGATTAACTATTCAAAGAAATTGCTTTAAGCTACAATTAGATAAACTTGGGTTGTACTCAAAGATTATTGAATAAACTTTGGATTGTACTCTCTCTCTCTCTCACGTAATTAAATAAACTGCACATATGCCTCAGGAATCGGCTAACGAAGGTCAACTGGGAGTAAAATCTTTTGATGTCCTTTATTAAAATTTGCAAGCTGATCATTAAGGAGCTTTAATGTATACCTGTACAAAAGTGAACAGTTGAAGGGAAATGAAATTTAGTTTTAAAATTTAGGCATTCTTTTTTCTAATTTACGTATAAATAAACTTCTAGTTTTTATTTTAATATCACAGAGTGCAATTTAAAATTCAAATTTTATAAAAACAAATATACAAAGAAAAAAAAAGTAACATCTATAACAGAGGTGTCCAACTCGCGGCCTTCATTGCGCCCCACAACTAACATTTTGTGGCCCGACCAGTATATCGGCACACAATAATATGCAATAAAATATTAAAATCTCCCCGAAATGGGAAAGATAGTAACGGAGAAGAGATGTCGTGTCAGGGCGTAAACATTAAATTTTCTTGTTCTTTAATATATGTTTATTATAATGCATTATTCTAAATAAACCTATGTTTCTATAAATATATATATATATATTTTTGTGGCCTACTTAAGGTATCCGCGACTACGTTCGGAACCATGATTTTGCAAAAGCGGGTAAATGGATAATGTTAATGATATTTAGTGTCACTTAGATTAGAATACATGTATACAATTGTTTTAAGGACATTATGACAAAAAAAATTATTTAAATACAATATTTTGGCAAAAAATTCACTTAGAATAACCTTTTTTCCAAAAGTTCTCCTTTTGTAAAAAATGCTTCTATTGTGTATTAATATTGTGCCTGTATATCTTAGACCTCTGTACAGAGGCTCAACTAGAATTTTTGAAATGCATAACTCGGAAGTCGGTTTATCCATGTTTTACAACAGAAGGGAGAAATTTTAAGAAAATACGCCGATAATTATTTCAAATGGTTATAACTCTGAAAATAATTTGAATGTTTCAAAAATCATAGTTGAGACTCTGTACAGAGGTCTGCGCTATATACAGGCAAAATATTAATACAATAAACATTTTACAAAAGAAACTATTGAAAAAGGTTATTCAGAGATCCAATTTAAAACTATTTATCAATATTTTTTCAGCCAAATATCTGTATTTAATTAAGTACACTAATATCATGAAAATTATCCATTTATGCGTGTTTTGTTTTTAAATCATGGTTCCGAACGTAGTCGGATACCTTAAAGTTAAACCTTTTTTGTTTCGTCCAAGTTAGCATATGAGTTTAACACTCCTGATCTATAAAATACTATAATATTTATAAAAGAGCTCAAGTTTCAATAAAATTATGTTAACGAAATAATTTCTTGAAATGGAACGATATAAATCAAATTACTTAGCATTAAAATTAGAAACTACAAAAAGTTTATTGATTATTTATTAGCAACGCGCTTCAAAGTTGCACGAGGGCTTTTGGAGACGGACTTCGTAATTTTGAACCACAGTCAAGTGCCGAGGACAACAATTGAACTGTCACGCCAACTCTCCAAACTTACTCAACACGCTAACGTGAAGATTTTGAGCCCCTCGACAGATTTAACGAGCATCAACTCCTCTACAATGGAGTTTTTAGTGCCAGCTGGGTCAGAACTCGGTGGTCTCCGGTTCGTGACCATGACCACTTGGCTACCGCATTCGCTAGAAATTGAGCTTAAAAAAATATTTTATTGAATGTATATGTATATTCAATAAAAATGGCCCCGTGATTTGAATAATGCTTATTCAAAATTTCTATTGATGTGAAACATACTTAAGGTATTAAAAAAATTCATGATTAGTCACAGAAATTTATTATAATTTGTTATTCTAAATATTACATATAAATTATGAATCATATTATGTAAATTTTATGATATTCTTATAGAAAATTTTCGATTTTGTCGATTGATTGAATATTATCGTCGCACTGTTCAGCTACACGAGGGCTTTTGGCGATGGACCACGTAATTTTGAACCATGGTCAAGTGACGTGGACGACACCTGAGCTGGCGTGAAAAGACGCGCGAGCCCGTCACAATGTTCGAAATTCAAAGAACTCAAAGAAAAGCACTGAAGGAAAGATGAAACTAGTATTTTTCAAATGGAAACTTTAGTGTAGATTACTTAAGGTATCCGACTACTTTCGGAACCGTGATTTTAAAAAAGCGCATAAATGGATAATTTTCAAGATATTTAGTGTTATTTAGATAAGAATACATGTATAAAATTGTTTTAAGGACATTATGACAAAAAAAATATTTAAATACGATATTTTGGCAAAAAGTTAACTGAGAATAATCTTTTTTCAAAACGTCCTCCTTTAATAAAAAATGCTTCTATCATAATAATATTTTGTTGTGTGTGTGCTTATATAAAGAAAAGACTTCTCCAGAGAGTCTGGACTAGAACTTTTGGAAAATTCACATTATTTTCAGAGTTACTAACAATTAAAATAATTATCGGCGTTTTTTTCTTACAATTTCTCCCCTCTGTTGTAGTAAAATATGGATAAATCCACTCCTAAGTCGTATATTTCAAAAATTCTAGTTTAGCCTCTGTACATAGGTCTGAGCTATATACAGGCAAATTATTATTATAATAGAAGCATTTTTCAAAAAAGGAGAATGTTTTGAAAATGGGTCATCCTATGTTCATTTTTTGTGAAAATAATGTACTTAAGTAATTTTTTATTGTAATAATATTTTTAAAACAATTTTATACACGTTTTCTAATCTATATATATAAGTGGCACTAAATATCATAAATATTACTCATTTATAAGCTTTTGCAAAATTTACGGTTCCGAACGTAGTCGGATACCTTAAGTGCACACGTGTGTATGGACTGTGCATTTCAAGAGAAATATTTCGCAGAAGCACGTACCACTTTCCGGGTTTAGTTCGTTCCTTTAGAGTTCTTTCCGCGACTTTAGAGGTATTTTGTGCAACATATGGTAAAGGAAAAAAATCTAAGACAAACATTTTAAATGAGTAACCCCCATTAACGGGATGAGGTGACGAATCGTCACAAAATTTAAGGTAAGTTCAACTATGATTTTTTTTTCAACAGAGGCTCAACTATGATTTTGAAAAATTCACATTATTTTCAGAGTTACAACCATTTGAAGTAATTATCGGCGTTTTTTCCTTAAAATTTTTCCCCTCTGTTGTCGTAAAATATGGATAAACCCACTTCTAAGCTATATATTTCAAAAATTCTAGTTGAGCCTCTGTACAGAGGTCTGAGCTATAGACAGGCAAAATATTATTATAATAGAAGCATTTTTCGCAAAAGGAGAACATTTTGAAAAAAAGTTATTCTAAGTTAGTTTTTTGTCAAAATATTGTACTTAAATAATTTTTATTGTAATACTATTCTTAAAACAATTTCATATATATTTTCTAATCTAAGTGACACTAAATATCATATATATTATCCATTTACACTCTTTTGCAAAATCACGATTCCGAACGTAGTCGGATACCTTAAAGGGATCACAACGCCACAATAAAATCACTGAATATTTTTCTGAAGTAAGTTTGATTCCCCCTTTTCGCTCGTCTTTTGTGTTTAGTTAAATGCTAAATTAAAATAATGCATTGTGCTTCATAAAATAAGCATAACATATCTTCACACACAGCAATATGTTTTTAACATTAAAATCTATTTTTATAAAAAAATATTTATTTTAAAAACGAAACTTTTTTAGCGTGTGATAAAGAATACATAACAAATATTGCAGAAATGTTTTTACAAACATTCATGCAAATTGATACACAGTTTATCCGGATGATCTCAAGAACTAGGTGTATATTTTAAAAATGTTCTAATCGAACACAGCGCAGTAGATTGAACTTATCTATAGAAGGCTCATAAATACGACCGAACGCGGAAGGGACTTGTTTGTAAGGTGTCTCATTTCTAACCGAGACCTTTGTAGTCAACATATTCAATGTCAAGATGGTCCCTGTTTCATTTAAATCAACAGGTGAGAGTGTTTTTCCCCCCTGCCTTTCTGACTCGCGTGTAGAGAACGTGGGGCAAAGTATGGGGGTACACCTAGAATCCAGAGTGGGATGGAATTCTTGTACCCCGCAGCGATTAAGACCGGGTCGAAAACGGAATTAAAAAAAAAGTAGGAAGGAAAAACGAACAAAATCGAAAACAGAAAATAATGAATCTCTTCTTTATTATATTTCTACATTTTCTTTGTTTGTTTCTTTTTCTTATTTAGAAACTTGTCGTGTAGGAAATCAACTGCAGATTTATAAAATAAATAGTAAGAAGGTTGGGGGGGATTGCGATATAAAATTTAAAAGTAACTTCAAATATTCTAATTAAAGGGGTAACTAAATTTTCGGTAGTATGTCGGCTTTTAATGTCTTATTTCATTTAGAAAATTAAGACTTTTGCAATGTTAGTTGATTTTTAAATATTTTTTTTTAAGATTTTCTTAAAATGTTTTTGTATACATTAAATACATCATATGTCTGTGTGTCATACGGATTCTTTACGGAAGCATTTCCTCTGACCATTTAAAATCATTCCCCTTAATAAAAGCTATCAAAATCAGATTTGAGCGGCGGAAAAAAAACCATAACACAAAAGTAAAATAAAAAAAAAAATTAAGTCAATTCCTACTTAGATCAACAAAGTAAAATTTTATTTTAGCTACTTTTTATTAAATAGTTACGATCAATATAAATATCGATATATACATATGACAGAATCACAACATTAAGAGGTAATTAATTTTTATTAATTATTATTAAAGTATCGTATTCTCATCCAAAACAATCGTGTTTCTAAAATTTCAGTTCGACTGAATGCTTTAAAATGTGAAAAAAACATTTTCAAGTTTTGACATAAGTCGCCAAAAGGGTCGCTAAGTCGCCAAAAACGATGCCAACGTTGTTGTATTTGTAATTCTTTTAATAATTAGTTTTAATCAGTTAATTTTTATTAATTATAATTAAAAATTGCTGTATTTTCATCCAAAATAATCATGTATATAAAATTTCAGCTCAATTGAGCGCTTTAAAATATATTTTATTAACGATTGAAAAAATTCCACCAAGATAAATAAATAAATATATAGAGTGTGAGCTAATAGTAGGAATTGAAAAATTGGTTAAAATATTTAAAAAACTGACACATACACACACACACAAAAACCATTTTTTAATCATACAAGACAATGCTTCCCAACCTCCAGCCTACCGGTCCATGGTTCAAAAGGTACCGGACCACCCAAGGAACATTAAATTATTTCCATTTTATTTACTGTGGTGTATTTCTTTGGGATTTGTGCGGTTTTCCATGAAAATCATCTTAAATTCCATGTTCCATGTCCTTTCGGCGGGTAGCAGTAAAATTATCAAACGTTGTCCGGTCCACGGCGATAAAAAGGATTGTCTAATTTGCGTAAACATTGATTGTCAAATTTCTTAAAGCTAAATAGCTTTTAAATGTGCTTTAGAAAGAGATAATGATTTTTTTAATTAAATGTTTTTATTTTAGTATAAGATTTATGATAATTAATATTTAAGGGCTCATGAAAGCACTATTTCATATATGAGCCCTTAAATATTATTTAAGGGCTCATGGAATGAAGGAATAGTGGGAGTCCTTATCCCAGGTTTTTAATTCGGGGGAGAAGTCTCATTATTAGCTCTCTTAAAATATTTCAAAAGAAATAATCCTCGAATTTTTCTCTCACTCTTGGTGCGGCTCTTACCGTTGTCCTCTCTTTTAACAGAATCATGTGATTTAAACTTCTAATGTACTCCCAAAATTTGGTGATTTTGAATAGTTTGGTTTCTTTTTTCCCCTGTTTAGTTCAGAAAATTGAGAAATCTTGATTAAATATAAAACTATTCGGATCTGGCTACAAACGGATGTAGAGTCGCGCTGTTAACTGATTCATCGTTTATATTTGATAATTGTGTTTCTCATTAAAACCTTGATTATAATTCAATATTTTATATTTTCTACTGGCAAGACAATTTTTTTTTTTATCTCCAAGGATATAATTGTTCCTTTTTATACTTCAGAGGGAAATAAATTTCTAACGATATTCTGAATATTTTTGATTCCTTGATATGCTGAACATTGTTTGCATAAAAAATATAAATAAATAAAAATGGTGCTATTTTTAAAATAGCTAATGTAACTATTCTTTTTACATATTTCCTATTCTACTGGTTTCGGAATTAACAGTAAGACGGTAGTTATATGTATTTTTATGATCAATTACTTTTTCTGAAGAATTTTACTTCAAATACCATATCCATGCAAACGAAAACGTATAACCACATATCAAAATTACTGGAATAATTTTCCTACACATATTTCGATTTTTTTTTCTATGGATATAATTTAGTCCAGACAATGAAAGTTCTTTTTAAAAGCTATTCTCCAAAAAATAATTTTTATCCTGTTTTCCTATTTCCGGGTACACACGAAGCAAAGGAAGTAGGAGAATCATTACTCTAAAAACGAAACATTAATCTTAAGGTATCCGACTACTTGCGACAACTTTCTTTTTTTAAAATGGAGATGTGGGAACTTTTCTTTTTTTCCCGTGGTTCTTAGATTTGTTTAGTACATTTTAAGAAAAATATGCTAAAATTAAGAGAAAAAAGAAATTATTACTGCTAAAATGGGAAAAAATTGTAAAAATTTACAAAAAAATAACATAAACGGGGCCCATTCTGTACAAAAAATTTTCAATTTTGATGTGTTGCTTAGCTATTCCTTTTTGAAATGACCTTCAGGATAAGAGATATTTTAATTTTTACAAAAACTAGAGCATTTTATCTCAGTTATTATATGAAATTGCTTTAAAAAAAACAGTGATTATATTCACATAAAGAACTGTAAATTTCGTAATAAAACAGTGATTGATAAATCTGAAGGTAAAAACACTTCAACTATTGTACAGAACATACACACACAAAATTTCAGTTGATTATTTTCAAAACTTTTTGAGAAATCGCTGTCTCCGTTTGAGCATTTTCAAAAAAACACATTTCGAGTAAAACGCATTTTAAAGTTTGACATCTTGCTTAAAGTAATGTGATGTGCTTTTACTAAAACACTTGTAGTTTTTGTTCTAGTGAACGGAAAATGATAAACTTGGTATGTTTATAAAGCTATTAAGATGACCCATAAAATAAAATCATGGAAAAAATTGTCAATTTTTGGCAAAATTCACAATGTTAGAGTAATCGGATACCTTAAGGCTGTTTTCGCCATATATACAAGAGCGTAACCTTGAGGAGCACAGTTTTAAACAGTAAAAAATGCTTCAATTTTTATAAAAATTTGTGACATTGTAACTCATGCATTTGTTTATAGTATAGTGTTTTTAAATTTTCAGAATATTTCATAAATAATTAGTTTTTCCTTTTAACATGTGAAGGGATAGCTCATTTAGCACATTACGGTATAAGAAAAAAATGCGAAACACATATTACAAAAGAAAAAATGTATCAAAACTCGTATAAAAATGAGTAGTATGATAAAATAAGTGGTTCTCTACAGGATAGTGAAGCCAGAATATAGTATTAATGTTTGAATACTTTTATATATAAAAAAATATTCATCATTTGAGTCCTATTCTGTTTAACATTATCCGAAAACAGCCTTAAGTCAACTGAAACAGTAAGAATATTGAGAAGCGAGCAGAAAAAAAAAAAATTTTTTTTCTTTTTCGTTTGTTATATCCCGGGAAAATAGACACGATTAATTAAGTAAAAAGCAAAAAAAAAGTTTTCAAATAAATATATTTATATTCGCGCATTGCACTTTTTTGAAAAATGGAGAAATTTCGCTACGTTTTTTAATTTTTCATAATCATTAAACTTACCAATGTCCTAATGCTACTGCTCTAAATGTGAAGTTTCGAATATGAGTAGCGGGGTAAATTCAAAGGGTGTTATTTTAAAATATCATTGTTCTAGCAAAAAAGATCAAAAACGTATATTTTAAAAAACAATTACCGTAAAATCCGGCGTATAACGCGCACTTTTAACACAAAAAATAAGATCAAAATTTAAGAGAGTGCGCATTATACGCCGGGTATAAAAAGAATAGGCTTAAAAATAAAAATAAAAAATATGAGTATAGAAAAAATTGGACTTCTACATATATAGAAATAAGGTTTATTTAAAAGAAATGACAGCGATTATGAACTTTTAACGAGTTGTAGTTCAAGAAGTATATTATATTTTTAATGTCTGGGATAATATCTAAAAAATGATTTTAAAACATAAGAAAATTGCATACATACATTTCAGGTTTCTTCGTAAAGAGGGGAGGGGGCGTTATTCAGCGAATGTGCCTAAAAATTAAAAATTTCAGCTTGAAAGTATAGGTGCGCGTTATACGCCGGATTTTACGATATTCATAGTTGTATTCATCTTTAATACAATAACCATAAAAAGTACGAAACATATCTTCCATTCCAATTTTTTCTTATTTAAAATAATATAATCTTAGAAGCTAGGTTTCTGAGAAATTTCGGACATAATAGAAGACTAAAATTCAGAGTGTGTGTCAAGAGTTGTTGCTGTTTCTATTCCCAGATTGTCTAGCACAATGCTCTAGACAATCTCCATGAATCCACAAAAATCAGGAAATTCTAAAAACAGAAGAGGGTCCAGAAGGACCTCATCCATTTTAAGGGGGCATTGGTACAAATTTTCGCAAAAATTTTTTAAATTTAAGGATTTTTAATTTTTTTATTGTACTATGATGTATACTATGTAAAACAGATTTTTGTGCTCAAAATTTCATAAAAAAATGGCCATATATTTTTTTAACGAAAAAACTTAAAATTTGTGAAGTGATTTTAAATGCTACTCCTCCTACAAAAATTTACGTGCATGCATGAAATTTGATTTTAATACGTCAAACTCCCCTGGGGGAAAAAAACTTAAGCAACGGTGAGTTTATTCCATAACCTAGAAAAATATCTGAGAGCAAAAATTCGAAATGAGGAAGTATTATGTACGTAAGGATGACGGCATCGGCGCTGAAAAAGGTACAACGCATACGGTAGGTCAAAAAAAAACAAGCTTTTTGAAAGCAAGATGTGCTCATGATTGTCAAACAGGAAGAACAACAAGCAGATGTGCCTTAATATGGTATATGCCCCCCCCTTTACTACAATGGTTGCTTCGCACCGTCCCGCATACCAGAACCAGCTGGTGAAACATTTCTTGAGGTAGGGTGCCCATTCCTCAATCAACTTCTGTTTGAGTTGTTGGTTGTTCCCCGGATGTGTTGGCGTGGCAATACGTCCCCCCAAACACCCCACACATGTTGATGGGATTTAAATCTGGGGCCCCCTGGCCAACCATTCAGTGATATCTTCACTTTCCAGCAGCCCCCTCAACAGAAAGAGTGCGATGTGGCAGTCATTTACCCCATAAAGATGAAGCGGGCCAATGGCACCTCGGAAAGATGCAGTGGGGGAAGAAGTACCTCCTACAATAGCGATCCCCTTCAGACCCTCTGTCGAAAATGGGAAGCTCAGTTCCCCCGTTCAGCATAATCCACAGACAAGAACTGGACCACCGTAACGTGTCTTTCCTCGATTTACTGGGGTAAAACCGGGTCCCGATCTCTCTCCAAATCAAAACGCGTTGAGAATCGCTTCGGTACTGAACCCATTTCATCCGTAAAAAACAAACCATTGATCAGTTGTCCCGTTTTTTTGCTCTCTGTCCCACAAGCTGGCTTCTGATCTTTCAACGGGAGGCGCGTTCAGGGCGGCGGGGGAACAGGCCCCTTTGTGAAGGCGTCTGGCCACAGTAAACCCCTTCCTTGTCGACCCCTTTCGTACGGTTTCTGAGCAATGGCGCTTGCTGCTCTGTCGCTTTTCGCCTGCAAGATATATCGGTATCCCCCGCAGTTGTCGTCCCCGGGCGACCCCACCCAACTTCGCCTTTTGGTTTGGAACGCTTTCCGCGCGCGAAACGCACTTTTTTTATTCCCCAACCCAGCACACTGGGACGGGACGCCCCTCCCCCCCGATCATTCTTCCACGTGTGGTCATCCGTGCTTCTAGCCATATTTCACGAACTGACTCACTGGCCCTTGCAGGAATATGGTGAATTTCGTCTCCGTCCTTCATTTATTCTACTGTTGAGCGGCGCCGACATGCGTTTTTTCCCTCGCTTCTGACGTTTTGTTCCTGAATTTGCATACGGCGTTTCTACTGACTTACGTGTTCCCCCTACTGATCTCCCGACCTCCTTTTCTGCAATTTCGGGTATCGCTAAATTTTTTCATTGTTGCTTTTAAATTTTTCCCCCGTGTATGTATAACAAAAAATTGGTATGGTTTTTTCGTTATTGGATTGTACAACCTCTTTTTTTGAATGCTTATTGAAAATTCCTTAAAAAACCTATAAATTCTGAGTTCAATTATTTTTTAAAAAAATAAGTATTGCTTTGATTCAAAGACATACCAACTTTTATTACATGTACTATTGGCAATAGGTAAAAAAAAAATCAAAGCATTAGGCACCCTCAGCATTTTAAATGAAGACAAACTAGTTATTTTATTTTTCTGAGATAAGTTTAAAGTTTTGATTTGTCATAGGGATGTGAATAAAGTCGAACGTAAAAGCTATCATAATTCTGCGCGCGCGCGCGCGTTTAAAGAAACGCAGCTTTCAAATTTTGTGAGGTTATAGAAAAGTACATAAAGAATAATTTAGACTAAAAAAAATTAGATTTGATTTTTTGACCCATTTTGGTCAATTGAATCGTACTGTGTCCCCTTAAAATCCAAGCAAGTCAAGATGTGGGCAGGGGGACCAGCTCGGAATAACACAAGGGGAACTCTGGAAATATCTTCTGACCCTGGCGAAAAGTGATAGCTTTTACCAGGTGTATGCAAATGAAATGAGACGATTATTTTTTAAAAAAAACAATAAATTTGCAAAAACTGTTAATATTTCTTTATTCGAAATAATATCCATCGGTAGCTACACATTTTCCCCATCTTTCGGGCAATTTGTGAATACCACGCCAAAAAAATGATCGGTCTTTTGAGGACAGCCAGTCATCAAGCCAAGATTTGACGTTTTCGTAAGTGAAGTGCTGGTCAGCCACACACAATGCGTGTCCCAATGATGCAAACAGGTGGTAATTGGAAGGAGCCAAGTCTGGCGAATAAGCCGCATGCGCTAAGGTTTCCCAGCCGAGTGCCTTAACGATGTCCTGGTCGGTTACACGGTGGCTAGGGCGTTGTCATCAAGGAAAATCACTTTGTGCTACCGTTTCTTGTATTGCTCGCGTTTTCGAGTATAGCATCGTTCAAATTAAGTAATTGTTGCTTGTAGCGATCAGATTAACGGTTTAGCCGGGTTTGAGAAGCTCAAATAGATTGGTCCCTCCTGATCCCAGAAAATAAACAGCATTGTCTTGCGGCCGAAACGATTCGGCCTTGCGGTCGATTTGGACGACTGTCCAGGGTCAACATATGATCGATTACGCTTGAGATTCTCAAAATAAATCCATTTTTCATCGCCAGTCACAATACGATGGAGATATGACTTGCGATTGTAGCGGGCAAGCAACATTTCGCACACGATTTTTCGGTTTTCCTGTTGACGGTCCGTTAGCTCGTGTGGTACCCATCTACCGACCTTTATATCTTGCCCATTGCTTTGAGACGACGGAAACAGTGCTCTGGCCAACATTCAATTGTTCTGCAAGATGTTCTTCCTCGTTTGGCCATCATCTTCATCGAGTAATGCTTGCAATTCAGCATCTTAAAATTTTTTTGCTGGTCTGCCACGCTCATTTCTCACATCGAAATCACCATTTTGAAACTTTTCAAACCACCTGTAGCACTGCTCACTGTTCAGAGCATTGCCACCGTATGCTTTTATAAGCATTGGATGCGATTCGGCAGCATTTTTCTTCAGATGGTAACAAAAAATTAATGCTGTCCGCACATCATGGTCGGAAGGCATAAAATTCGACATTTTTGTACACAGTAAAAAAAATACAATGCACGCTGAAACACGTCCAAATGTAAACTAAACATGAGTATCAAAGGTCAAACTATAAAAAAATCACGTGTCACGGTTTCGTATTGTTTGCTTATATGCGTGGCGACATCTGTTAGCAATCGTCTCATTTGATATGCATACACCTGGTATATGGCCGCTTACAAAGCGCGAGAAGGCAGTCTGGTATTTCCTAGGCATAAGCTTGAATGAATCTCCTGGATTTCTTCGGAAGTACCAAGGATGTGACTATAGGAATTCTTCTAAGATGATGGAGTTCTATCTTCTTGAGGGAGGATAGTTCACTGAATGTAAAGGACCCAGTAGGGCTCACCTCTTCAGATGCGGTCCAGGCTAAGAAATCGGCTTTCTCATTACCGTCAATTCCCACGTGGGATGGGACCCAATGAAAATGTACACGACGATTAGAAGAAATCTGATCAAAAAGATTAAATCAGAGATAAGATTTTAGAGTCAAGAGTAGCTCACATGTTTGAAACTCTGCTTTGTAGTTGACATGACATTCAAGTTGCTGTAGAAACGAGGACATCCCTCGCCAATTCAACAAATTAATTTATATTTCAGTTAATCGCCAGCAGATGGCAAAGAAAGATTCTTGGTATTTTTATTTGTTTTCAAATATTTTTTAATGATCCATTTTAACGTCAGTGAAATGTTGCAAAAAAAACCCCAAAAAATGACTAAGTGTAGTAAAATCATTACTATAAAGGATTTCGAGCACCCAATACTCAGTAATTCAAAAGAATTTTTCCAAATAAGTGTCACAAAAAAAAAAGTCTTAATGTGCTCTCCCCCAAGAACGATATGAGAAGTCATTACACTTAAACAACAAATGAGTTTTTGTAAAGTAGATTAAATAATTAAATATTTGTACAAAAAACTTATATTCTTGTGATTTCCGAGAAAAGGATAGCACAGCTAACTAATAAATACCATAATAAAGAAAATATTATAGTCTCAATATATGGTAAGATAAGCTTCATTCATACAAAAGATTGACATCTTCAAAAAAAGACCCAAGTAAAAGATTAGACCTAACCTAGTACTTCCGAGTATTTAAAGTATTCCCGAGTAAAACTTTGGAAACCTACAAAAGTGAATATGCTGACCGAACATATATACAAAGTATATGCAAGTACGTGGATGCTTTGTATCTCAGATAATGCTAACAGTGGCGCACACAAGAGGGGGACAAGTCTACCCCTCTTGATTTTCTGATTGATTATAATCCTATGAGTGTGGCACGTAAAATTTAATTAAGTATTTTTACTAATAATTAATTTTGATTAGTGCTAATTATTTACTCAAAAATTTATTTTTTACTGTTTTTTGTTCTCCACAATCAACAAAATTAAAGTATGTTTGACAGCGTATTGTGGTATGATAGAATGGTGGAATTTTTCGACCCTGCCCCTCCCCCTTGAAAAATTTCTGTGTGCCCCACTGAATGCTAATGATTAAAATAATTTTAATCCTTTGGTAACCAATATAAAAAAGATGTTGTAAATGTTAAATGTGAATCATCCTAAAAAACACCATCATTGGTCAGTAATCATTACGGACCTCTGATCGATCAATAACAGCCGTGATCTCATTATCTGTCTGTTAAATTATGGGAAAGTAAATGACTCAGATACAGTTTTTCCAAAGTTTCATCTTCATACCCAGATAGTGGAGCACTGCATCAAAATTAAGATAGAATTTCGAAAAATATGTGATGCTGAAGCAAGAAAGGATATCATTAATACAACTCTTTTTTAACAAAATCAATGCTGGAATTTTCTCGAAAATCTGACTAAGGAGGAAAAGAGAGCAACGAATTATGCCTACAGAGAAAATCTTAGCACTTCAAAAAAATTTACAATTTCTAAAGATTATTCAGAAAAAAAGTTACGATACGAAGCAAACTCCAAACGACAAAAGAAGAAAAGAAAATTTGCAGATGTACAAAAGCATAGTCATCTCACTATTTCTAATTTTTTTTATCATTCACTATAATAAAATCTTTAAAAATATCTCTAATTTCCTTTTAACATTAACAATTAAGAACGTTATTTCCATTTTAAGTTTAAAATCTAATGTAGAATAATCCCACATTATTCCATAAAAGTTTTTAGTAGTTCAAGGATTTGAATTCTCAATTCAACTAGCTATGAATCTTATGATCTTACCTAAGCAACTGCAGCTTTTCTGCCATAAACATGAAAAAAAATAAATTAAAAATTCTATTATCTCTGTAAGCAATACTAAAGCGAATATCAATTCAAAAATGAAAGAATGCATGCGAAAACTAGAGTGTAAATGCAGATTGATTTTAAAGATAACAACTATAAATGTATACCATCCATATAAATATTTATCTAAAATACCCTGGTTACGCTAAACATATCAAAGTACTGTTATTTATTTATAATTTTACTATTCTACCATATAATAAATATTTTTAGTTTTAATCATATATTTATTTTAAAATAAATATACGATTAATACTTAAAAGTAATGTTCATGTAGTATTGCAAAATAGACATTTTTTTTTAATGAAACATTTTAACAAACATCAAATTTCTGCTTCAGCTAACAAAATACAGTACATATGTTTACGTTATTAATGAACCAATAATAGAGTAATTTCTTAATACTCAAACAACACACTGGCATATTTATAGAGACACTAATAACATAAACTTAATAATTCTTGAACTATTGTAAACCCTAGTATAAGTAAATTGAAGGGAGTAGGTGAGTAGTAGCGTTGAATACGAGACACACAAATAGCATCCCATGAGAAAATCTTTTTAAAAAAAATTCAGGATCTCCATGAAACCTTCTCTGATACAAAAGATTATTTTCGGTAAAAAATAACAAAACAGTATAATTCACTTTTATCGATAGCTACATCTTTAGACTCACCTTTCAAAGTCAAAGAAGTCATTCAAACTGTAATACTATTTCTTACTGAGACACTTGAAATACATTATTTTCCCTCTTTTATTATAAACAGCTTTAACTTACCAAAGTGCATATAAAATATAGGTGGGGTTGGTTTTTTTTTATAAGCACATCTAAATATTTGAATTGAAATCAATGAAATGTTCTTGTAGTGCAGTTAAGCAATACAGTAAAAATAATATAATTTACAACATTATTAATTTTAATGCTCCAAATCCAGTAGCACACACAGGAATTTTTCAAGGGGGGGTCCAGGGTCGAAAGTTCACCATTCTTGTGTGATGCTCCTTTTGATTTTGGGGAATAAAAACAGTAAAAAATTTATTGAATAAATAATTAACATTAATTAATAAAATTAATTATTAATAACAAATACTTAAATTTTACATATTATATACATAGGATTATAATCAATCACAAATAAATCAAGGTGGGGTCCAGACCCCCATACCTCCTTTGTCAGCCCACTGTCCAGGACCACCCAAAATCTCTGCAGAATCAATACAATTAATCAACCTTGAAATCAATGTTGTATTTCTTCCTCTTAATACTACCTGCCTCATACAGCCCATGGACCAATTTGTGATATAGCCACGTTTAAA
>BMAV01000439.1:0-12667 GCA_019973955.1 Trichonephila inaurata madagascariensis
AAGTGTTTAAATCTAAAAAGCGCATTTTGGAGCATATCCCTCTTTTATAACTTTATCTAGTTCTTCTGCTACACTCAATGCGACACAAGGGGAGGGTCCTGGGGCCCGGACCCCAAAACCCTTGTTTTTTCCCGATTGATTATAATTTTAAGTATATAGTACGTAAAATTTATTTAAGTATTTATTATTAATGATTAATTTTATTAATTAATGCTAATTATTTATTCAACAATTAGTTTTTTACTGTGTTTTGTTCCCGCAAATCTACAAAATCAAAAGGAGCATGATGCAAGAACGGTGAACTTTCGACCCCGGACCCCTACATATGGTTTTCGTCGATAACCCCCCTCCCGTGGGTCTGAGTGCAGTGACCGAGATACGCACCGCCCATGCAAGGGATGATAATTCACAACAATCATTGTTCTTGTAACAGAAAAAACAATTCTTGGAGCACTCTGCCGTCGAGATAACAATCTGTTTACAGCAGACATATCTATAAATTTTATGCTAAAGAAGCTTAAAGATGTAAACAGTGCTTTAAGTAAAAAAAATTATGTAGCTCTTATTTTTTGTATGGGAAAACGTTACACAGATCGAAGTGGTTTACTGCAATACTTACACAATGGTATGAGCAATGTCTCAGGAGCAGAATTTTTCACAGTTCCTTCTTCAATTAAAAAAAAAAGCAATTATGGACCCGCTTGAAAGACTTGACACTTCAAATTCCACTGCTTTACTAACAGCTTGTGAAATTGCCTCCCTAGGATGCCCTTCTCCTTGATTATCTGCTTGAGCTAGAGGTGTAGGATTAACAAAAGAACTAGACGTATCCATGTTCTTAATATGGCTTTATTAAGAACTTAAACTTAAACGTTTAACAGATTAGATGATAATAATATATGTGAGATAATCTACGATGAAAAAACACACAATATAAATAATACCGAAATAACGTAACTCGGACCACTATCAATATCTAACCCGCCTAATCTGAATTACAATAATATCACAAGTCCTAATATTAAATAGTCAATCCTACCTTGATCCGATCACCGACCTAATCATAAGAGAGTTGCGTCTTTATTCGAGTACAATGGTATGCACCATGACGTAATGGCTCTATCTTCGGGATAACCTCTGTTGGTTGTCACTTCACAATCGTATCGCTCTCTACCATAACATTCCCCATATTGCCATCTCACTTACTCAAACTTCTGATATTTAAAGCTATCTAATTTTTCATCTTTTATTCCGTTTCACTTCTTGGGTTTTGGTTGGAAAAGTTGACGTTAATTCTGCCCCAAAAGACCGAAAAGGGCGGGGTTTAAAGAAAAAGACGCGCGTGAGCCCGTCACAAGCTCATGTGCAACTTGATTTTCTATTTCAAATGAGGTAACACTTGAAATTGATTCACTAACTGAATCAATTTGTACACAAAACCGTTAAGCGTAGCAGAACTAAATAAAGTTATCTAAAAGGGATATTCACCAGTCCCCTCAGCCTATTAGATTTCAAACATTGTCATCAAAATTCCATAACAAATGTCTGTTTTTGAAAATGGTAGGACGACCTGGAAAGAATATACTCCTATTTAATGACGATAAAGCCTACTAGTGTAGTGTCTGAACGAGCATTTTCTTCGGAAGAACAATTTGTAACAAAAACAAGAAGTCGTTTGACCGATGAAACGCTGTATAAGCTGTGTTTTTTTAAAAGCTTATTTACGAAAACACAAGAAAAAAGTGTTTTTTTCTTCTTTTTTAAAATTTCCTTATGTGTTGTTTTTATTATTTACTGATTAACTTTTTCTTTTAAGACTACACGGGGTACCCTTTTTCAAAAAATTTTTTTGGAGAGAGTTACAGTGAAAATAATTGATGTTTTATATTTATTAAGCTTTTTCTGTAAGTAAAAAGTCAGTTTGACCAGCCATTATTTCACAATTTTAAAAAATTAGGAATTTTTGAAGTTTTTCAAACTTTTATAAAATACTCAATTCTTTAAAAAATTTTTAGTCATTTTAAGATATTTATGTTTCTTAGGTTATTGCAAACAAAAGTTAGTATGGATTTGAAAATCTATTCGCTTGTTGATTTTTAATAATTATTTTTCCAGAAAAACCTGGAAAAAACACGAAAATTTTTAAAATATCAACTTTAGCATTTTTTCGAAAAATAACTAGAGATCTCAGCCCTAAATCCATACTAACTTTTATAGAACATACGTTTGGGAGTACAAAAAAAAATTCAAAGCTCTATCTTAAACAAGAAAAAAAGCCTTAGGGATTAGAAAACACTTATACCTCCAAAATTGAAAGTCTGAGAAAAACGCATTTAAAGTTTGTAAAGTCATAAAACAATAACTTATAACGACCGTAAAGTTCTAATATTTTACTACGTTATTTTCCAATGTATGTTCTGCATTAAAACACTATTTTAGTTAAATATGACTGAAAATAATATTTTTAATTCAAAATATATTTTTGCATAATATTGATCGCATTTGTTAAGACGTCATTTTATTCAGCTTTATCTCAACCTTATAACGTGTACTCAAAAATAACACCGGCGGCTAGCTCAAATAATTTTAATTGGTTATACTTTCTAATTGAGCACACAGTTACAAATACATAAAATAAAACCCAGTTAACATTTATACAAATACTAAGGGGTTGGCGAGTCTAGACATTGGCATGTCCTTTCTTCACCGAGGAGGCAGGCTGACTTTCGCATGTCCTTCCTTCACCGAGGTAGCAGTCAGACTCGTTACTTGTTCCTACTGACCAGGAGGCGCTCTATTACCATTCGTTACACTCCCCTCTGGTTCCATAGGTATCGTCCTCGATGAGGAACCAGCAAGGATTGTCTTTCTGGGTCTATCACTTTTCTGAGAGCATCACTGGAGTAGCTTCCTTGTCTATGCATGGACGAAGAGCAGATGAATGGTAAGGTCCGAGGGAAACCCCAAGTTGATTGTTTGGATTTGCCCTTCGTAAGTCGTCGGAAGCGTTAGTCACAATAATATAAGGCCCATCTCTTTTGGTAATTTGTTCCTCTTGTGGGCAGCTTTCTGGGGATAAAAGGGTTCAGCTTTATCACCTGGATGATACAAGGGCCCAGGACGGTTCTTTATCATAGAAGGTTTTTTGCTGATCTTGTTTCTTTCAATTCTTTCACGGACTTCAGAAAAATTCTTGCTAATTTTTTCAAATATGGGGTTCTGGGCAAAAATTTTTTCTTATCTATGATGGCTCGAAGTCGTTGGTTACATCATCTATAGTTCTCATCCCCGTCAAACTGCAGATAAGCAGCAGTTTTACCGGGGGATCACACTTGGCACTGTTCGACAAAAGGGAAAGACGGCAACTTATCTTCCATTCATCTGTCTTTTTTGAACTAAGTACAATTCTTGGTTTTGGGTCAGGGTTTTTTTTCTTTAAAAGGTTTGCTTGAGGATGATAAACGGAATAATGTCTTGTTTATGTTCGTATAAACAAAGTTGTTGCATGACGGCACCCAAAAAACTGAGACCCATGGTCGCTAATAATCTTCTGGGTAACCCGTATCGTAATAAAACTTCTTCCTTAGGTTGTAGCACTTTCCCTCGCATGGCTTGGGGGAAGCAAAAGCTCAACCCATCTTTGCAACAGTCCTCAAAATAAATACCCACTTCTTTCGGATGGACTTTCGGAAAAAGGTCAAAGAGATAAATAATTGTCTAAAAACGTTGGGGAATACACAGGTGTACGTAAGGTCCGGAAGGTTTTTTGGTTGGATGGTTTTGCGTTGCATTCTGTGCAATTTTTTAAATAATCAGTGATGTGAACGCTACCTTCCAATAATACCGTTTGGAATTTTTTAAAATTCCATCGGCTCCATAATGACCTGCTTTCCCGGGGCATCATGGTGAATTTTAAAAATGTTTGTCTTTCGTAAATTTGGGCCAAATAATTGGGAATTTCACTTTCAGAAGTAGGTGAGAAACGGAAAAAAATTCCTTGATTCGATATCCTCTTTCTAACCCAGTTGGCAAATTTACACCCTTCTCATTGTTTTCAAAACATTCAATTATTTTCTTCAACTCGTCATCCTTCAATTGTTCTTGGCGAACTTCTTTAGGTGAGCGTGGGGAAAAAATCGACGAAAACAAAAAACACAGTCGTTTTTCTTGCTCTGCTGTGGGTCAACAATAAGCCCCAAAAAAGTTCATCTTCCGGGAATGAAATCGATTGTTAGATTAAAAGATTGGATCTATGCCCATCTTGCGTCTTCCGGTGGGAGTTTCAAAGATAATAACCTTTTTAAAGGCTGGTGGTCAGAGGAGAGTCAAAAGTTTGTCCTTCAACGTAACCTCAAAATTTTTTTCAACCCCACACAACTGAAAAACTTCTCTTTCTGGGTAAAAATTTCCTCGAGGACAAAAGTATCGGCTTGCGTATTCTTTGGTTTCCTTTTTTTTTCTCCTTGGGTAAAACTGCTCCGGGGGGCCACGCTACTGGCATCTGTTCGGATGGCAAACGGCTTGGGTCCCGTCAGCTTTGGACGGGGGGAGCGCTTTTTTGACTTTAGATCTCAAAGCTTCTTTTTGGTTGGGCCCCCCATTTCAATTTTTTTTCTTAGTTAAGTCTGTTAGTGGTTTTGCAATTTGAAAAATTTTGGGGATGTATCGCCATACCAGGAACAGGTTTTAAAAAAGCTTTCACTTGTTTAATAGGGGTTGGGGACCTCATATCTGCAATAGCAGCGGTTTTTTTGTGGATAAACGGATCCTTCCTTAGAAACTAATTTAAGTATTTCCCCACAACAGAAGGTGCACTTCTCTCTAGCATTTAATTTAAACAATGAAAGACTTTTAAAAAAACTTGCTCTAGGTAAAAAAGATGTTTCTGGAAAGTTGGAACAATATTATGATATCATCTAGATATGACATGCAGCACATTTTTAACCCTGAACGGAACTTGTCATCAACCTTTTGGAAAGGTTGCAGGTGCTTTTCGTAACCCCAAATGGCATACAGTAAACAAAATACCAAAGGGCATGTGAAAGCATTTTTTTATCTTGATCCTCTGCCCCCACTTTTCGGTGTATCCTGAACGCAAGTAATAGTGACATATAAGGTTTTGGGCGCCGTTAAAAAGTCATCCACCCGGGAAAAGGATAACTATCTGGGACGGTTTGAGCGTTCAGCCCCGGGCCTACGAGACGCATGTTCCATTTGGTTTTGGAATCAAAACAACGGGGGGCTCGGAATTACATTCCGTCCCGCGTGGGGCTTTTTTAAAGCTTTTTTGGGGGGACCGGGTGGGGGGCCCGGGGGGGATTTTTTTAGTGTTGATGCTTGTTCGATAAATGGGTAGCTTCCCCCCTACTTAAAGATAGAGTGATGATTTTTAAGTAAGCTGTCCCAAATTTCCCCACCCCTGAGAACCAAGGGTTTTGTCCCTTTATCTTCTCGTAGTTGACAGTTATTTATCGCCACAGGCCGTACTTTAAAAAGTACTCTGATAAAGAAAATTTTGATTTTCGGGAATTCAAAAAATAACGTTTTTTAAATTCAGTTTTCACCTTCTCAAAAATCAACTCCAAGTGGTGGGTTGTTTTGGCATCAGGCAATATTTGGGGGTTTTAAACCCGCCTTCCGTGGACGGTTTGAAAAGGGACGAGAACTTCCTTCCGGTAACAAATCCATCGCAAAAGGGTAGAGTAGGACGTCTTCTCAAAGCAACCCTTTTGGGAAGGATAGTAAAAGTTGCTCCTGCAATTGAATGACTTACCACTATCCCCAAATGCAGTTCCTGAAACTCCGTTTATGCTGATTCTGAGTACAGCATTTCTGTTCCAGGAAAAGACGTAACTTTCAAATTAAAAAAGGCTGGAACCCCTTTTAAGGTTCAATCAGGGCATTTTGACTTGGTGTCCGGGCTTTCCACATCTATAACAGGACAGAGGATTTCGGCTTTCAACGGAATGTCCTCCCAAATGATTTTTGGGTTTTTCCTTTGCCTTATACCGTTTTTTCCCATTTTTCTTATTTATTTTTGGGGAAAAAAATTCTTCTTACGTCTGGTACCAAAAGGTTCGCGTCTTACCTCGACAATTTCAAAACGTCTAATTTTTTTACAACTCGAGGGCTTTTAATTCTCCCCAGATATCCACGGGGTTTTTTTAACTCCCTTTATTTCTTTTCTTTAATGATCGGGAAAAACCCAAAACCCTTTAAGGGTTAAGTCTTTCCTTCTAATTTTTGTACCCTTTAAATAATTATTTGGGTCGTACCGGTCCTTCCCAAAATCGGGTTTGTTTTTTATGAGTGCTAACCATTCAAAAAGATTCAGCACTCAACGAAACTTGGGTAGTACTTGCTTAATGTGCTGGTAATTTTTTTTTTTGTCTTTGGGTTTTACGCAAATAAAAAAAATTTGATAGGGCATAGGTAGAAGGTGTGACTTCATTTTTTTAACTTTCACACTCCCTTTTAAATTTTTAAGATGGTGGAAATATCAAATTTTTCCCCAAATCTGGGTATAGGGGTTGGATATTTATTTTTTTTTGCGGCAGTAGCACGGGGTTAGTTGAAATAGCAGTCATGTTAAAAATTTATGCGTTCTGTTCTAAAAACCCGTCCCCCTTGTTTTCGTTTGTAATCATTTTCCTCCTTTTTTTGTCACGTTCGGCCTGAACCTAGTTTCAATAATTGTTTCTAAAAGGGGTTTTTAAACTGTTCATCATAGTCTTTCGAAGTTAGGATTAAATTTTTAAAAATCTATTACCCCATCATTTCTCCCCATTTCAGGGCCCAATTCTTTCTAGTGTTTTAAGTCATCTTTGCCGCTTTGCAAAAATACCCATTGTTTAACTTTGAAAAAAGGGGCAAAAATTTAAAGTCCCAACAAATTAAATGCAGTTAATTTTTTTAAAAAAAGTTACCCTTTATAATTGGCATCCTATCATTAGAAGAACAAGAATTGGGTATTCAAACAATACTATTCAAAAATATCTTATAAATGTCTTACGGGAAAAAAAAATCTAAAGTTTGAAACAAAAGAAAATTTAAGTAAAAAAAAATTCTGATGAACTTAGTCAAAACAACATAAAATTAATCCTTTGAAGGAATAAAAATACTGTTAAAAATGTTGTAGATATTTTGCAGAAAGGGAAATCTTAGCTTTGAAAAAAAAAATAATTCACATATAAAAAAAAATTCTGAGAAATTCTCAAAAAAACCTATGAATAATCTTTTTTTAAGGAATAAAATACTTTTTTTCTATATCTTTTTTAAACAAAAAATAAAAAAATTTCTTTTTTTTTAAATTCACAAAAAACAAAAAAAGTGATAAAATTTTTAATATAGTTAAAAAAAAACACGTAAACAACTTTTTAAAATTTAATAAGAAAAAGGGTCTAAACAAAAAAATCAATTTAGTGACACTCTTGCGTAAAAATGTTAATGAGTCACGTAAAAGGAAAATATCCCAATTAATAAATTTTTCAGAACAAACGTGAGTGCTGTATTCTGAGTTCCCAAATAAAATGAACAAGAAAAAAAAACACCGATTTTCACCAGGCACGGGGTGAGACAGAAAAACGGGAGGAAACCCGTAACAAACGAAAAGCTTTTAAAAAACAGGCAGTGAAAACTCAAAGGGCAGAAGTGGGTAAAATTCCCCAAAAAAAAACCCCTAATAGTCAAAAACACAGGCGGGGGAAAAAAATTTAACAAAAGTAGAAAAGATTTTTTTACTAAGAAAGGTTTCTCAAATAAAATAATTATTAAATTTTTAGGGTTTTATTATAAAAATAAAATAAAAAGAAATTCAACAAAAGTCAAAATGAAAAAGAAAACAAAAAAAAAAAAAACTTATCGACATCCGTGAAAAAAAATCAATAAAAATTTTTAATTTGAAGGAAATAAAAAAATCCCAAATTCGTAGCTGGCACACAACTTAAAAAAAACTTTTAGAAATTCTTTATGAACTAGCAGTTCAGAATATTGAGGAAAATTTTGTTGGCAGTCCCTTAAAATTAACTTCCTCTTCTGCCGCTCCTGGGGCCCCTTTTTAATAACGTGTACTCAAAAATAACACCGGCGGGGGCCTAAAAAATTTTATGGTTATCTTTCTAATTGAGCACCGTTACAAATACATAAAAAAAAAAACCCCGTTAACATTTTTTACAAATACTAAAAGGGGGTTTGGGGAGTCTGACATTGGGATGTCCTTTCTTACCGGGGGGCAGGCTGACTTTTGCATGTCCCCTTCACCGAGGTACAGTCAGGGGCTGTTACTTGTTAAGGGCCGGGGGGGGCGCTCTTTACCATTCGTTACAACCTAATATTTTCACAAAAGTTTTGAAACAAAACATTAATGTACAAAAAAATTGATACTAAAAAATTTAAACTAAAAAAGTCATGTTTGCTCATAAAATTTAATTTTTCAGTTTTAAATTAGGCAGTTTAGGAAGTTTTAGCTTTGTGGGCCCTACGACAAAATCTAAAATATGGTACTAAAAACGAAGTAATTGTAGTTTGGTACACCAAGGAAATATTCAGTTATATCCAAACTTTAAATTCAGAATACTTTTACCAAGTCTTTGTGAATCCTGAGGACTGATTTTTGGTACATCATTTTCAGTAGTATTTCATCTTTTCGAAATAGTGTCTCACAGCAATGAGAACGCATTTGCCATGGCTTTTTTCTCTGCGAAAAATTAATGAAAAAAATTTTTTAAGTTATATAAATTATTTTTAAAGCATTAATTGTGGTCAAAATTTCTTAATTTAAATTTAGAACTCAAAACATAATCAAACAGAAATTATTTTATCAATGAAAAATTTGGGAAATTTAAAAAATTTCAAAAAAAAAAAGGGCAAAAAAATTTTTTAATTTTCAATTTAAAAGGGGGAAAAATGCTTTTTAAATGAAACCGAAACCAAAACCTCTCATAAAAACCAAAAATATCTTAAGAACTAATTTCTCAGATCTGAAATTTCGTGGCAAGCTTCTCAATATTAAAAACAGAAAATGTATAAAAAAACAATTTCTTTAAAAATGAA
This sequence comes from Trichonephila inaurata madagascariensis, assembly GCA_019973955.1. Lineage (NCBI taxonomy): Eukaryota > Metazoa > Arthropoda > Arachnida > Araneae > Nephilidae > Trichonephila > Trichonephila inaurata. The sequence continues at coordinate 9,052 of BMAV01000439.1, forward strand.
ATTTTTAGGGTACTGTGGTCTTAACATGTAAAGGTATACCTCATTTAGCATTACGGTATAGAAAAAGAATTGCGAAACACATTTTATATAAAAAAAAAAATGTCAACTCGAATAAAAATAAGTAATATGATAAAGTAAATGTTTTTCTACAGGATAGTGAAGCCAGAATATAATATTCATGTTTGGGTACATTTATCTCTGAAAAAAAATTCCGTATTCGGGTCCTATTCTTTAACATTAACCGAATGCAGAACGTTGAGAAACGAACTAATGAAGGAGAGAACTTTTGAAAGAAGGAATGAACATCAACATAGTAGAGTTGAAATAGAGGGGGAATCCCACAAAATTACATCAGCGTCCCTCCTGTTCAAATCATCCATTCCCCTGCTCGGACATCAATCAAGTAAGCTAACCATTGACCTTTGGAAGGGATTGTTCGCTGACCTAGCAACATTTTCGACTCACATATGCACCAGCCTCAGTAAAAATGGGGGTTGCAAGGGGGTTGCAAGCCCCAGTGTACAGAAGGGAAAGAGTAAAGGAATGCAGATAAATATATAGTTGAATAGAGCTAAGGGGGTTCAACGGAGGGCGGGAAGAGGGGCTGAATACACAATGGCTCCACTCGCCATTTCAAATTCTTCCATTCCTCTGCTCTGATACCGAATGAGTCTTTTTCATTTTTGGAACCGGCGAAAGAATGACTTGACAAAATTTTCGAATCATTTCTTCAAAGGTGTCACCTTCCAACGACTAGCAAAAGATGGCAGGCAACGTAGAAGATTGTTTTATTTTTACATGGAACATAGAAAACATTAGTTTTTGGCCGCTAGAAGAAAATGAAGCAATCGGCAGTCCTCCATTCATTGTAGACGCCCTAAAAAAAACGAAATGGCAACTGTGTTTTTATCCTTCAGTATCCTTCAGTATCTTTAAGCCGACCGTTCAGATTTATCTCAAAAGACTCGAGGACCGTGAAGTGCCATCTCCCATCAAAGTAAAACACGAATTCTCATTTTTTTCGGAAAAGAAGTTACTAATCAAATGTGAACCGTTGGTTGAGACATTCGAAACATTTGGTTGTACGGATTTAGGGTTATTCCTGGAAAAAGAAATATTTCTAGTGAAAGGGACGAATAACCTACTTCAAGATAATTTGACGATTTGTTGCAAAATATGGAAGTGTGATGGGGATATGGTAAAAAGCGTCGAATATGTTGCTAGAACTCGAATGGGAGTCGAACGCAGGTCATTTGATTGGGACGTAGAGCAATTCGCATTTGGATCACAAAAAAAAGCCCCACAATACCCGATCATTTTCAGACGATAAACTAATTATGCATTGCCCTTTTATTGCCCAAAGGGGTTTTTTCCCAAAAAATTTTAATGTACGTAAAATATGTGTGTATTTGCTTACGATTTGGAAATTTACTATACTCCCCCTCAAAAAAATGCTGACCTTTCCCATGCACCATTTAAAAAAATTTTTTCCGGGGCATTTCGAAGTGGTGACCGAACAAAATGTTTTATTCAAAAACGTGTGTTGCTTTGCGGTGCGAATGGCTTTTACAGAAGTCGTTTTTAAATAATCGAGTCGATCGTCTATGGATGTGATACGCCCCTCGAATAATGTGGCCAACCCAGTTCAAAAAAAGGAACGGGGATTATCAATATCCGGTAAAATTTGAAATTAACTCAGAGAGCAACTGTTTTTGCCCAAACTGAAGACAAAACCATTTGTTCCCTGCTCAAGGATTCTAGGTCATGTTCTCCACTGTTCAGGGCCTTGTTCACGAAGGAAAAAGTGGACGAATGTGTGCACGTGGAAGACCTGGACGACGACACTCTCCAATGCTTGCTCCATTACTTGTACACGGGCGAGCTTGGAGGTCTGGAGTGGAACAGCGCCTGCAAATTGTATGATGCTGCCGTAAAATACAAGATATTGTCTTTAAAGGAAGAGTGCTCGTCTTTTCCCAAAGCCCCCTAAAAACTCTTCATTGCCCGATTCACGCCGATAAGAACGAAGACGATGATTTGAAAAAGACCGTGCAGAATTTTATCGTGGAGCATGGCAAAGGCATCGTCAACTCTGATGCATGGGAAAAATTGATGAAGACTCATATAAAGCTAGCGGTGGACACACTGGTGCTGACGTTTAAATAAAAGGTAAGAGCAAAATTAATTTCTTTTTAACACGCTTCTATTAGCTTCACCTGTGTGCAACGGAATCTTTGAACTCTAATTTTACCCACTTAAAAAGGTCAGATTAATTAAAAAACTTTCCCCCTTGTCGGATCGATGGCAATCGATAATTTAATAATTTTGTTCCATTGTTCTGATCAGGATAACGATTTCTCTTTTCCCAGATCGGCGACAATTTCCCGTCCCAGTTTGTGACAAATTTCCCAGATCCTTTTTTTTCAGTTTGGTGACTAAATTAGATTTAACGAAAACTTAAATTAAAACCCTAAAGCGAAAATGCTCTGGTCGTGCGCGCACAAATTTTAAGGGGGTGGGGAAGTCCAGGGTCGAAAGACAATTATTCTCGAATCTTTTAATACCCCCCCAACATATTTTTTTGATTTTGTCGATTTTCGGGAACAAAACAGTAAAATTAATCATTGAATGAATAATTAGCATTAATTAAAAAATTAATTATTAACAAACATTAATTGTACTACTATATGGATGGATTATAATCATTCGAAAAAAAACAAGGGCTTTGGGGGTTCTGTACCCGGGGATCCCCCTTATCCCAAAGCGAAGGGGGGGTCAAAAAAATGCCTCGCTTTACATAAAAGGGATTTGTTGTTGGTGGAAGATGCTCCTCAATCCCTTATCAAGGGTCTCATACTATGTTCGACCATTTTAGTAGATTGACCCCTTTTTTTTCATTATCACATCACTCGTTTAAATTCAATTTTCCGTAAAAACCGGCGTATAACCCCACCTATACTTTTAAACTAAATATTTTTTTAATTTTTGGTATATTCGCCGTATAACGCCACCCCCTTTTAAGAAGAAATCTAGTATTAATATACATTGTTTTATGTTTTGAAGTTTCTATTCGGGTTTATGAGCTTTTGAAAAAAAAGTTTCTTCAAAATTAAAATGTTGTTCAAAAAGGAAGTCGTTTGTTTTAAATAAACGTGTTTCGATACATCTAAAAATAAATTTTTTTTGCCCCTCCTTTTTTTTATTTTAAAACTATGTTTTATACCCGGCAAAACCCCCATTTAATTTTCGATCTTATTTTTTTTTGTTCAAGTGCGCGTTATACGCCGGATTTTCAAAAATTTTTTCTGACGGGGGAGGGAAAACCCCACCAAAACCAGTTTGCTTTTATCTCTAATTGAATTTTTGTATTTAATTTGACATATATAATTTTGAAATGTGTTTTAATTTTAACTTTTATATATGTGTGTGTGCATGTATTTTATATTGATATAGAATATTTTATATTGATATATTACATTTTAAGATTTTAATATTCTAATAAATGTATGGCGTAGTATAGCCCAAAATTTTCTCTTGCGCTATAAAAAATTGTTTCACTCACTGATTCCATCTACAACTGGGGGTACAGAATAGTGATAAATCTACAATAATTTAA
>BMAV01000440.1:0-11738 GCA_019973955.1 Trichonephila inaurata madagascariensis
TAGTAATACTGTTTTTCGGGCGTTTATATAAAATATATTTTTACGTATAAAAGAAGCTCTAACAAAAAACATTTGATTACGTTTATATAAAAGGAAAAGTTCTTGTACTCCCAAAAAAGAAAGAAAAGAAAATTATTCTAAAGGAAACATCTTGAAATATATTACTTTTCCTCTGAAATTATTCATTTTTTATCTGAAATGAGAAGATCTTGAAGTGAAAATTTCTTTGATATTGAAAAAACCTTTACTCAATAATGCGCAGTTGAAGTTGCTTTTTTGCATTGCTTTTATTAATTTTTCTTGATAATGTTAATGGATATTTTATAATGTTAACTGATGATGAATGAAGTTAATGTAAAAATTATTTGGGGTAAAACAATTATTTCAAAACACATACAAATTTTACTTATTTGTCGATTTCAAAAAGCATTTAAAAAAGCTTCTATTTTGCAGTTTATTTCATCAAATCATTATTTTACCTTACAAAATACAGCAAATAGTTACAAAATATTTTGTGAAAAAAAATTAGATTTAGAAGTATTTAATGTATAAGACTTAAATGTATTAAAAGAAAATACTTAAGAATTAATTGTGTGTGTAAGCTGTAATCTGGTCTGTAGGGCACGTAATATTTAAAACAATGTGCATTGCATTTTAGAATTATTTGCAATAGTTACCTTTTCAGTATTTTCCATATATGAAATCAGTAATTGGATAATAATGTATTTTTGCCCACATGAACCCATCTAGATTATGCATCCTCTAATTTTGACTAGTCTACATATTACTAGAAGACTAGAATAGGGCAAACATCAGAAACAAATTGATTGTTTCTTAAGTTTTATTAAATAAATTCCTTATAAATACTCATTATTATTATTACTTTAACCCCTTAACTGCCGTAGGTGTATACATAGGACTCACTCAGCCGGTGATTTATCTGTCCCTTCCGTATATATACGCCTTTTCCGAAGTACGAACATTTGCATTACTCTGATATTTGTAAAACTATTACAAAGGCTTTAGAATGCAATACAATGATCTTGACAGTTTTTGCTAAAATAGAGTTTATTTATAACCACTTAACAGTTACTTTTTTCTGTCATATTATGTCAAAAAATAAGCATATTTTTGGTAAACATTTTTAGGATGAAATCAATTATATATAAACTCAAATCAGCAGCCAGAAATGTTATAAATATTGAATTTAAAGAATTATGTTATTTTTTTTATTTTCATTGAAAAACATATTCGCGTTTCTTTTTGCACCCGTGTTCCAAAATAGTTTCTTTTCGACCAACGTACAAAACATTGCCTTGGGTATCAATTTTTTGTCTTTCGGAGGAATGACTCCTAAAAAGATTTTTTTTCTTTCAATTGTAAGAGACTATGCAAAATTCCTGGTCGTCCATTTTCTCACTTACCACACCATGTTTTTCAATAAAAGGTTTTTTAATATCAAGCCTGGAATTCAAATGAGATAATTTTCCTCCCAGTTTCTGATATACAACGAAAGCATTCCACAATGATGAAACTAAAAGATGGAAGTATTAATTCTTGCCAATTTTGTTGTTGTTGTTATTGAGTAATTTGTGAGGTGCTGATCCATTCTATCTACACCGCAAGAGACATCCGGTAACAAATATTAATTACTTCTAGAATAATTAATAGAAATTTCAGACTCCTTATTTGAGTAAATATCAGAATTATTTTCTGCTATGAGCCTCTCATAATCACTTATTTGTCTTCTATTTTAAGCTCCAAATTTCAAAAAAATTTAGTGCGCTTAATTTGCGGCCCACTGATCTAGAAAAAAGAAAATACCTGCCTCATCTAGTCTAAAAGAGTGCAGTAGAACCTAACTTTGAAACCGGTTTAGACATTTTTTTGTAATCCTAACTTTACTCAACCGTAAGAGACATATGTTAGAAACATTGCACAACAAACGAGTAAAAAAATACGGGCAAATAAGAGGATTAGAGTAGAAAAAAATTGTTGCCCGAGCACCACTCGAGAAAATCAGGGAAGTGCTATTTCAAGTGCCCGAGCATCAGACGGGCAAATCTCGGAAGTGATTAAGACAAGTTATTACACATTATTGTATTTTGTTTCCCACATTATACTACATAACCAAGGGCACCTATGTAAAACACGGTGGTACTTGTAAGCGAATCGTGCAACTTTTCCTCAACATTTAAGGAGGTAATAAAATCATTTAGTCAGTTTAACTGCTACAGAAAATTACTCAGAATTTAAAACGCTTGAAAATTTTTATGTCAGCCTTTCTTCTTGGGAACAATAAATGAAGGGAGTTATAGCCTGACATAATGACATAAAACAACAAAGAAAGATTTTAAAAACAGCATCCGTCTATCTTTATGCCTTTCTTGAATAAAAGCTAAATTTGCAGCCCAACAACACTCTTACTTTATCAGCAAAATACTAACTATGTTAGCAGATAGTATAGGACAATTTCTTTTGCATTACGTGGCTCGTAAAATTCAAAGATCGAGGAAATCGTGGCGTTTCCCACCAAGTAGTTAAATGAGTTTATTGACTGCAACTGAGAATTATTCCTGCTTTAGTAGTACCATTTAGGCCTTTAATAGTCATCGTAAACAAAACGCATTAAAACTTTTTCCTCAAAGAATGTTAAGAAACTTTAAATTTTAGCAATGAAATGAATAATTTAATTTTCGTTAGAAAAAAAATCCAATTTACATTAAATTTTAAATATTTTTTTTATAATTATTACAATTATTATCAAAAACATTATCTAATTTCGTGAGATACAAAACAAAGATTATTTAGTAGAATACACATGCAAATTCTTTGAATTTCATAAATTTTGTACTAAGAATCTTGTCAAGCTTTTATATTTATTATTCATCAGTAACACGTAGGAATAATATAAGACCGGGCATCACACACACACAGAATTCTGATGACATGATAAAATTTAGTTAAATTGCAAATCGAATTCTTGATGCAAACGTTACTCGACATTTTTTATTTGAGATCTAAGAGTGTAATTTGACAGCTTAAAATTAAAAGAGACAGTAGTGACATTTATTCGGGTATAACTAAATTTTCTTAGCTGTCAAAGTTCAACCCTCAATACTCATATAAAGAAATGTCGTGGAACATTTTCATCAAGAATTTCGATTCGTAATTAAACCAAGTTGTTATCGTGTCTTCAAGAATAGGATGTGATGATTTTTTTTAAATCAAGTAAACGAAAAAAATATAAAAACCTTAGTTTTTGTTTAAAAAAAATGGTGCACCGATTTGTATTATTTAAGGATCAATCTGAATACAAGAAAAAAATCTATACAAAAATTTAAACTATAACGAAACATGTAAGAGGCTCACGCCATTGACGCAAACACCTAAATGTGTGGGGGAAGGGAAAAAACAATCGACATGATTTAACTAATCTATTTATTTCCACACACAAAGAACAGACACAATTTCAACTAATAATACTAAGAGAATTCCTCAATGTTGATCCGTGAAAACGGAAAAATGAAAACGTTAACGATTAGGAGACTATCAAACTCGATCCTTATCTTAATAAAGAATCAAACCTATCATCCAGTTTAATCTAAAATCAAATCAATCCTAGTGAACAATTGTCACTTTAGAGTTTCCTCCTAATAAGAACCAAATCACAATAAGTGTAATATTATACCTTCAGTAGCAGTCTCACCTGGCTCGAGTATATCTTCTCTCCATCTCTCTCTCAAGCTACAAAACCTCGCTTATTTATACTAAGTTAATTTAAATATCACAATTCTCTTCTTCCGAAGGGTTGGTTGCGAATAACACGAATTGATAGCCAAAGATTTCCCAAGAGGATTAGTTGGAAAAACGCGTATAGATCCGTCACAAATACTTTTTGCAGAAAATTGTAACTTTCTAGCCCTTGCATTTGACTAAGAAAGAAGTGATACTTTTCTTTCTGAATTAAAATTCTTAAACTTTTATTTTCAGAGTAACATTTTCCTATGCGTAATACTGTCTATGACTATAACTGAGCATATAGGACTTACTGTGAAGCACATTTTGACGAAATTTTCCGCTTTTAACTCTGTTATATGTAACATTTTAAGTCAAGTCATTTAATACTGGTGGCTAATACTAGGTACGATTGTGACGTCTCTCGCGTCCTTCTTCTAACATAACTCCTAAGTTCTTTGACGGCCACGATTAATGGCAAAACCTTTCCAACCCACTACCAAGAAGACAAACGGATCGAATATGTAAATGAGATATACTTTAAAAGGATAGAAGCTTTGATGAGAAGGCGCGGCAAATTTAGAGATAACTTAGTGTGGAATCATTCGGATCAAGAGTTAGATGTCCTATAGATCTAGAAGAAGGATACGTTCATATAAATTAAATTATAAAGAAGTCTGAATCTTCGCATCTAAAATTAAGTTATAGGTATTGCCTCAACTGATGAAGGAAGGAGACTCTGCAAAAGGTAATATTTTGTATAGGAAGTTAGATTAATCAGTTAATTTATTATAATTAAGATAAATGATCTAGTTGCGCGATCTGACTTGAATATAAGGTTAAATTGGGTGTTAACTCTCACTTTAAGAAAGTTGTTAATTAGAATTAAGTAATTTAAGTTATTCTTAATAAAAGTTGTGTTAAGAATCCAATATGTCTCATCATTTAGATAAATCCACACCTCTAGCTTACGCGGATCCTAATAGACATAGTCATCACAGGATGGCTATGTCTCACGATATTCATGAGTTCGAACCTAGTGCTGCAGAAGACCCACCATGTAGATAGGGCCGTTACACGTTGAATCTGTCGATGCTTAAAAGTTATCCCAATGAAATAGTGCGGAATTTAGGAAAGGGGGGTGCCAGAGCTCAGGTGTTGCCTTTGTAATTTGACATGGTTCAAAACTATGAGGTTTGTTTCCAATAGCTCTCGTGCTGGTTTATAATACGACGTTAAGGTATCCGACTGGTTAAAATCATCATTTTCATCAAAAAAAAAAAAAATCGAAATTTTTTATAGCCTCTTTTTGTAGCCTGTTTAATAAGCTTTCTAAAAATATCATACTTTTAATTCTGAGTCAATTAGAAGAAGAGTTATAGCTGTTTTTGTTTGAGGTAGTAAGCCAAAATCGAAACCGAAAGTGTGAGTTTTCGGTTGATTTTCACCGGCAAAATGAGATTTTTATTCTTATAAAATATTTTAACGAATTATTTTTATGTTTAGTAAACTTTATTTCACTTTATAAATATTTTAATAGATATATTTGGCCTTTAAATAGGCAACAGTTAACTGATTGCAATGTTTGTTTTGATTTAAACGAGTTGCTATCTTTTTATCATTTGTGTTCAAAATTAGATCACTTTTTAACTTTTTTATTAGTACTTTTATATAGAGTTATAATTATTTTTAATTAAATTAAAGTTGTCATGTCAAAAACAAGATCAATGAGGCCAAAAAAGAAGAGATTTCCAGAGAGCAGAATTTGTTGGAGAAACGTTGAAAGAAAAATCAACGGATCTTACAAATTCAGTTATCAATTCTATTAAAAAGACTTATAATTAACTTTGCGATCAAAATCTCCTGTCTTCACGGGAAAGCTGAGAACTGCAATAAGAGTCTTAACAATGTCGTGTGGAGTATAATCCCGAAAGACAATTTTGTTGAGCTACAAACTCCGTTTAAGGAATTATATCGCAATAATACTTTTTAATTCTGGATTTGCTGGTCTATTATCTCTACTTTAGAAGTTAGGAATGAAATTATGTACTGAAATGGAAGGATATTTTTGGTATCTCGACAAAGCGAGAATTGTTTGTTCTACGAGGCATTCTAAGCCAGATAAGAAAAGGTCTCGTAAAAAAAGAAAGGCCCTTCTAAAATGCAAAAATTTGAAGTATGAGGTTCAGGAAGGCACAACATACAAATCTGGAGAGTTTTAATACCTTCCTAAATCTTTAAAAAGTTTTATTGCAAATATAAACTTTATTTTGAATTTTCTGAAGAATGCTATTTGTGAACATAATGGTCAACGGTAAGAGTGATATTTCTTAAAGTAAATGAAATATTCTTATGAATTTTTTTTTTGAATTTGTTCTTTGTATCATAATGAATGCTTTCTGCTAAAAGCTATAAGAGTAATTTTTCAATTAAGTTATTTTTTGATGTAATTTTATACGAAAAAAAAAGTTTCTTAAGAAAATTCTGGGTTTTTTTCATTTTAAGCACCTGTATTTTATAATTTTACAGAAGAATTAGAGCTTTTTTTAATATAAAGGAGAGTTAAACGTTAAATAATTGTATTCCTGCACAAACATTTTATTTATTTTTGTGATATATATATATTTTAGAGTTGTTAGCAAAAGAGCAATTTTTTGTAATATTTTGGTACAAATTTCTCAATATTTTGAAAAACAAGCTTTCAAAAAATTCTTCTTGCTGTATTTTCATAGTTTTGCAACATACTTAATTAGAAAATAACAATTAAATAATTATTTAAGTTATATTTTAGAAAATTGTCTCCGAACCCAGTCGGATATCTTAATATAACTCTCTCTTCCCTTCTTAATATAACTTAATTTGGATATGGAAAATACCCTGCCAGAAATACATCATTTCTTTCTGGATATTATTTTTTCATTCATTTAATTACACTATGAGCTAATTTTTACATTACATACCATTTACACACACACACAGTTATTTTTAATATCATTTTATTTTGTAAGGTAAAGATTCATATCCGGTGTTAGACGTAACTTGTAGATGCCAAAAATTGTAGGTAGCAAATCATTCAACTTTCAACGCTGTAAAGTTTAAAAATTTCTGGGAATCTCACGCGTACTTATATATTACAAAAATCTTACATATATGTATATACAAGTCAAAAGAATATACATACCACCAGTGGCGTAACGGAGAATATTAGTATCCCTCCCCTGGCAAAGTCAGGTTTTGCCTTTAATATTTTATAAAATGGTTAAGGCTGCCTTCGCTTAACGTTAAAGAAAAGGAAACGAATTTGGAATACTTTTTCAGATATAAGAGAACTAAAGCAAAAATGTTATATATTGGTTTCGCTATCCTATATAAAACAGCACATTTTATCATTCTCAGTATTTTTATTTGAGTTAGTTCATTTCTTATAATTTAAAATGTGTTTTGCCCTTTTCTCTTTTGCTGCAATAATAAATGAGCTATCCATTTATACGTTAAAGTGAAAAAATAAGGATTTATGGAATATTTTAAACTTTTAAAAAACGCTATATTATAGACAGATGTATGGATTATTACGATGCAAATTTTTATGAAAATTGAGATATTTTTCCGTTAGAAAGTGCTCTTCGGGTTTATTTCAGATTCTCATACTTTTTGTGAAGACAGCCTTAAATCCATCAGGTTTTAGGCCCCTAGAATTATGTCCCCCTTCACTATGCTAGGGTGTACGTAATGCCATTGTATGCTACTTCTTTGCATACTTGATTTAAATCTCATATTTCTATGCAGCATCACCTCGGTATTCTTAACTCTTTAGCGGATACAAAGGTAAAATACACTTTTCTGTGATAAAGTATTTGATAAATGTAATGTTCTCATCCTCTATAAACATTATTTAGTCACAAAAAAAAAATCTTTTCAAGGTTTTTTTTCCTGGGTAGTGGCTAGAAGTTATAGCCACTGCGCAATTAAGTCATCTAACTTACTTCTCAGGACAGAAATAAAGAATCATATTATAAAAAAATTTTTTATGAAAAATTAACATTTATGTAATAACTATTTTAATAACAATTAAATACAAAGTATGTTTAATTAAATAAAAATAGGATAATTGTACAACATAGAATACTTACTTAGAATATATATAGAATACTTAGAATATACTTTGAAATTGATATATAACCACATTTTATATTTTATTTAATTTTAGTATAAAGAGTTAGAAATAAAGTGACATTTTTGAGAATTTAAACTAGTTATTTCACATATTTGATGAACTATTTACTGTGGAACGTTATAATATGCAAATATTTTCTCCAAGCAAAAAAGCTGTAATGAAAAATTTTCCAACCCGATAATCTTGTACCACATATTGTAAACAAAGTTCGTTGAAATTTCCGATCCCCAACATTCTCTTTCTCGAGTGGAGGAAAAGCGAAAATTTCTAGGTCATTTTTCTGTTCCATGTGGGCAGTAGATATAGCTTCTGTCCACATAAAAAAGCTTTCAAAAAACCTAAATAAAACCTTTTTTTTAAATTGCACATTTTCATAATTGCTTGAGAAAAAAGTATAAATAAGACTTCTTGAAATTTTTTTCACACATCAGAAATTTTATTTAAAGCAATCAAAATACAATTTGTAGATTTACACCGAGAAAAACTGTTTCTAACTACCCGTCAGAGGACATGAAATGCAAAAAAAGGTATCGTGCTGCCATCTGTATTGAATTTTATGCTTTTTACCTTCAATTAACGCATGTGGATAGACTAAATATCCACCAGCAACTTGGAGAAAAAATATTTGTTTTGTGATTAGACCTATTAGCCACAGCCCGCGAAAGAGTTAATAGAAATATTTAAATGCTAAAAATCCATTCAATAAAAAATAAATAAAAATGCGAAAACTTTTGAATATTCTATATAAGGAAATCTATTTAAGAGTATTTATTCACCGAATGCAGTTTTTATATTTACAAATGGTTATTTTTTAAAATTATTCTTTAAAATGCACGTTTACTCTCACTTTATTTCATCCTATTTGTCTTTTACTTTTAAACTCCATTTCGGACAAAATAATCCTTTTTAGTGATCTCTAACAAAATTTCGATTTCTTTCCCTGCTCTCGACCATTTATCTTGAAAACTTAGTTTGAAGTGAAATGTTTGCTTTGGCAATTACACACACTTTCTAAGCAATCGATTGCAGAAGAAGCATTTGAATAACACTCCCTAGTCTTTTCCTGGCATTTTACAAACAGGAAAACTAGAAATAAATGGAGATCAAACATCTCCGTGTCCTTTAAATTGTATCACCGCACTTTGCTTTTATTATTGCTGTTTAATATCCGGAAAACCTTTTCCGGATAATTCCTTTTTATTCTGTTCAGGAACTTGAAGCATAAATTAAACAGCAGCTCCTTTAATAGATATTCCCCGTTTTACTGAATAAGATGTCATTCTGGGACAGTTCGGAAAAAAAGATTAAAAATAAGATTCTCTGGTTGTGGGGACAGTTTCCCTTAATATTTATTTACTTTTTATGAAGACTAATAACACAGGGCTGATCATTTATCCTTGTTATACATTTGAATTGAGAATAATATACTTTTTATATTGTCTTTCAAATTAAAAATAATGTTTGCTTCTTAGACGATAACTTTAATCTGTACATAAACTAGCATTTGGTGCTTATTTATAGTTATTTCAAGTGTAATAATTCAAAATACTAAAGCTAAGTATATACTAACGATAGATATAACTGCAATAACAATAAAACAAGTAGTATAAAAAATCAATTCCTACTTAGATCAACAAAGAAAAATTTTATTTTAGCTACTTTTTATTAAATAGTTACTATTAATATAAATATGTATATACATATGACAGAATCACAACATTCAGTGGTAATTAATTTTCATTAATTATCGTTAAATTATCGTATTGTCATCCAAAACAATCGTGTGTATAAAATTTCAGTTCAACTGAATGCTTTAAAAAGTGAGAAAAAATATTTTAACGTTTTAATCCAGGTCGCCAAAATGGTTTCTAAGTCGCCAAAAATGATGCCAACTTGACTGTATTTGTAATTCTTTAAATAATTCTTTTAATCAATTAATTTTTATTCATTATAATTAAATTATTGTATTGTTATCCAAAATAATCATATAACTAAAATTTCAGCTCAATTGAGCGCTTTAAAGTGTATTTTATTAACGATTGAAAATTGCACCCAGATAAATAAATAAATAAATATATAGAGAGTGCGAGCTAATAGTAGGAATTTTAAAAAAAATTACATTTGTATAATTCTACTTATATAAGACTCGTCATAAATTTCTTCCTGAAATGCGCCAACTATTAATCATCTATTAAGAAGGCACTTGCTATTGTTTTTTTTAATGAATTTAAAATTTAAATTAGTCTTAATTTTTAGTTTGTACGCATGCGTGTTCCCATTTGAGATACTATACAATAAAGGACAAAATTTATTTATCTTTTATGATAAACAATAGCATGATTATGATCAGATGATAATAAGTTGATGTTGATAAAATTTAAATAATTGAAATGATGATAATGTTAAAGTAAAAAAAAAAGGTAAAGGATAAATTTTATTGATAATAAAATAATAAATTTGACGATAATGATAATGAGGAAATTTTAAATTAATAGTAGTTTTTAAAAAAGGAAGTGTAGGCCTAAATGTGACGATATGTCAGTATTATTATCGACGTCTATTATGTTCTATTTCGTTGAAAGAATAATGAACCAGAGCCAAGCACAGACATAGATTTATTATTATCAAAACGAATTCACATCAGTATATTAGTGGTGTTCGTAACCGAAGTATTTTGTAACAGGACACTTCCAAGCAACAGAACGAAAGATATTGTATGTCTGCCCAGTAAGAGTAAAATCAATTCAAGCGTTATAAAGGACGTGGCAATAGCAGGAAGTGACATGTGCCAACAATATATATATAAGCTAATTAATATTTTATAAAACAAGTAATTTCATTTGTCTTATATTTTGCGTGATTTATTTAACTTTTGAAAAAAAATGAGAATATTAGATCTATTTCTGATGAGATTTTATACCTTTATCTACCGCATTATGATATACTGCAGTTTTTTTTCATGCAATATGTTTTTCTTTTGGATCACTACATTGTAAACTAAGGAATTTAAATAAACAAAATACTCAATTTTGGTAAATTTAATCGGTTAGAGCTAATTAATTAATTAAAGATATCCAACTGCAAAATTAATTATATACAATGTCCACTTAAAATAAATAGTTAAATTGTTTTATAAGATCTTCCTTAAATTAAAAATAATAAGACACTTAAACTTTGACATTAACTATTTTTTCAGGACAAAAATGACATTCTTCGCAATCCGCTGAAAATGCCGTCAGTTTGAAACACAATTTCTGCAATAAAAATATTCGCCTTCCCCGCTAAATTACTCATCTTAGAACCCGTGCTGCCATATATCTTGGAAGAGTGGATTTCGAAGAATATTCCTGCTAAATATCGTCAGAATATTCGTAAAAATGGTTATAATTCTATGTAATTTTTAAGTGAGGGGTACTTATAAGTACAGTCAGTAGATAAAGGGTTAATTTATTTACGTTCTAGATTTTAGCTGGAACAAAGATTTAAGGTCTTCATGATGTGTAACCCGGAAGTTAAGAACTTGAAATCCTTATTGTTGTCTTTACTTTCTGATTGTCTATTTGCCAATCTCGAACTTACATAGATGTAACATAACGTATTTGCAACTGATCTTGTAAATTTTATTTGGGTCAAGTGAAGGCAGTGAGACATCAGCTAGTATACCACATGCCAAATTTCTACATCACACCAAAGTAAGAGCTTCGATGCTCTATAGATGAGCATGCATCAGATTTCTCCTGAACATGCATCAGAGACCTGAGGGGTACCATGGCAGGTACCTACAACTGAAGAAACAAGTCCAAAGAGTCAAAGGTCATTTAACTCT
>BMAV01000440.1:12152-38484 GCA_019973955.1 Trichonephila inaurata madagascariensis
ATATATAACTTATTATTTTTTTACAAAAAAAAATCTTATTACTTTCTTGCGAATTTTATTTGTAAAATATCAACTCAAAATAGATTTCCAGATCTTTATACAACTTAAAAATCACCTGAAATCTTCAGATATTGTTCATTCCAGTTTCTATTTAGTTAACTGACAATGTCAAAAATTTTATTTTTAAACTTTTACGTAGTCTATTAAACTTCTGATGAGAAATCCTTTTCTTTTTCGTTAATTTGAATTCAATTTTTTTTTTCTTGTAAAATGTATTGCTCAGAGAATGAAATAAAAAATAATTTACGGCTTAAATATACGTCTCGTTCAACCGGTCCGTTAAATTCCTTGGACGTATATATATATATTTCTCCGAAATACATGTTCTGACACATCAATAAGACTATTCCTAATACTTTAGAATGCAACAAAAAGCCCTTGACAGTTTTTGTGAAAGATTTACTTATTTCAGAAAAAAAAAGATGTTTATTTATGCCTTTTTTCCCCCCTTCTAATACACCGCATACGAGCGTCTATGTGAAAAACGGTTTCATTGGGGAACGAATACCATACTTTTTAGCCACAGCTTAAGGGGTGAACGCAATTACCACTCCCCTTAATTCAAATACTCTAATAGAACTAAAAACTGTTACCTATTTTATTACATATATTGTTACTTAGATCCCGGTTCTAAGATTTTATGCAAAACAGTCATGAAGAAAAATAACAGTTCTTTAAGAGTAATGATAATTTATTGGCGAAAATCCAATCCTTGAATTACAAGATTTAGCAGCAATATTCACAGAATAATTCTCAGAAGATCTTCACACCTTCTAAAGCACTCAAACACAATTATTAGTGTTTAAAAATACACGTATGTACAAGATTATTCACATGCACTGCCGAGCTAATCAGTAATCAAAACAATGCTCACTACCCGCTGGTTGAATCAAGACTGCCTCTTGCGGCTAGCACTGCTGTATTTATAAACCCGACGGAAACTTCTAGAAAAATCCGCACGCGTCATAGAGCGTGAAATTAGTAGCGAAATCCACTACTTTCTAGAAGAATCCAAAGGGTATCAAACTCACCAACATGGTCACTAAGGACGCCAAAATGGTCGCCAAAGTCGCCAAAATGGTCACCAAAGTCACCAAATTGGCGACTAACCTGGTCGTTAAATATGATATCAACTTGGCTCTATCGCCAAGATTTCACCACGTTTTCATTGAATCGCCACTATAGCGTAAGTAACGGCGTTTGCTTGTGAATATTACGACTTTAAGATAAAATAAATATAACACAGTGTAATATAAATGCTTTACACATTCAAATACAAATTATTTACATTATTCACACAATATTGATATGAACAACCTTTAATTAGCTTCCGTTACATGATTTATGGCAATATTCCTGTTTTAATGAAATGTACATTATATTATTTTATGTATTCCGATTAAAACATGGTAGTAATAATTCTTTAATTTATTCTTATTTAGCGTCGCATTCTGTATTAATTTTTCTTTGTATATTTAAAAATTACAGCTAATTATGGTATAAATTAATTTTAGAGATAATTCCATATTTTTGTATTTAAAATTAGACGATACTTTTATAATATATTCAATAATTATAAAAAAAAAAAAATAACCAATGTTTTTTTTCTTAAATTAAAAAAAAGAAAATTAAAATTTAAATTTTTTATAAAAAATAAATTAATTTAAAATTTTGTTTTTTTTTTTTTTTTGAATTTACACATCTGTAACACATTTTATGTACAAACACACACACATAAATATAAGGCTCCTGTTCTCTCAATTAAATAAAATACTTATTCATATGAGAAACAAATTATTATTTTTTTGCCTAAATATGTATATTTGTATTTATTCTTCTCACAGTTATTGTCTTAAGTAATTTATTAACTAACGAAATATTCAAATAATTTATTATTTTGGCAATCTATATTTTTTTACTTACAAAATTCTTATATATCACTTAAAGCAGAGACATCTTTTTTAATAAAGAACTAATGATTATAATATACCGTAACAAGATTTTTCTTTTAAAAATATTTACCGAGTTGTTCAATAAAAATACGTTAATCTCAAAAGGATATGTTTGTTTTAGTATAACATTTACTAATACAACAAATATAATCAAATGCATGACTAGCTAATAAAAGCTGAATACATTAAAGGTGTAATGCTTTACATAATTGGAACCTTTTTCCTGCTTTTGTAAATCATAATTAGAGAAAATGTTAAATCTCAAAAAATGTTATTCCCTAAGTAGTTTATGGAAATGCAAATGGTTAAAAAAATTATGCTAATGAAGTTACTTGAACAAGATAAGGGTTTATGGGACATTAAACTTTAATGGCGTGTACATTTATTACATAACTCCCTTAGAGATTTCAACTATCAAAAATGTGTTTTCTGTTTGATAAGTAACAAAATATATAATTAATTTTTTAACTAAATTTAATAAGTTAATGAAATTAATTACATATATACATAAACTCACTACAATACTCGAAGAATAATTTTTAAATTGTGATTAATTCTTAGTTGATCAAACATATTATTAGTAAATACACTAGTTTTCTATCTAACTGCTAAATTTATAATTCATAGCTTACCGTAAGAGAAAGCGAGTTTAGTTTATGAATCAAAAATTCACGAAATGCATTTAGTTCTTAAATTATTTGAATTAATCTCGAGATTCAAAATTCTAGAAAAGTAAGTTGTTAGCATAATTTCCCTGAAAGCTTATGATTTCATTATTTGGATTTTAAAACTACATATATTTTTAAAACTGTGTTAGACACTTTCCAATAAATTGAAATCACTCTAAAGATTATTTTAGAATTGGTCAATGATGTAAGTAGTGATATATGGCAGTAGATAAATTTATTAGGTTGTGATTAAGAGTTTTATTTTATATCAGCTTCATCAAATAAGGTAAAGATAACTTTTTATACAAAAATTTAAAAATATTAACAATTAATAACTGTAATATAGCTTCTTAGTTGGCCAGCTGTCTGCTACAATTTTTTTGTTTCCCAGGTAGAAAGATGTTCTAAGCGGCCATCTTTCTTCAAAGCGGAACATGCACTGACCATGCTTGTTGTCAGCTGCAAAGGTTCATTTCTTTCTTTTTTTCATTCAGCACACGTGGCTGTCCTGCTCATGTGTGGAAAAGGTGGTACACTGTTGAGGAGAAACAGAGATTGTGTATAATTCTTCAGACTGCCATGTCAATTTATGGTTCATTCATACGAGTTTCGACGTGGTTCTAAATCGGGCATGTGCCAGACTGTACCTTGTCCGGAAAGAACAAATGGTGTTTGGGACAGTGTCCGTGGGTGCCGCATGCCAAACCATGTTCTTTCCAATCAAAAATTAAAGAGAATATAAAGGGAGTGAAACAGTCCTGTCTGGAAGCAAAAAAAAAAAAAAAACGAGCCTTACAGTAGTCGCATATGATGTGTAACATCTGACATGTTGTCGTGGTAAATACGCAATAGTAACTTATATCCTGAAAAAAAAAATGAATCAAGTACGATTGGAAATAATTTTCTATCGAATAACTATATCTTTAATGAAAATTTTATTTAATAAACACAAGGAGTAATGCAATTTTTTATCAAAAATTATTATTCTTATTCAATTTAAGGAAGAGCGGAGATAATAGACTTATGATAACTAAAATGTAACACATATACTTGTGATTTCAAAGTATTTAAAAACCGCTGAAAAACAGCATCAATAACAGTACCACTGTTAGTAGTCGAAACATTTTGATTTGAGTTCATTTCGTGCTTGAGTTCATCATTCCAAAAAGCTATGGGCGTCTCAGCTTTTCGCAAACTGCTGCTAAAGTAAAAACCAGCACTCAAAATCATGGGAAGTGAGTAATAGTTTTTTTTAAAGAGCAGAACCACCTTCGGTATATCCCTTTAAGACTCGAATTATTCTTATCTTTAAATATTAAATTCTTCTTGTTATTAATACTATATGGACCCCAATGACACTGGGAAAAATACTAAAAAAATTCCAACTCCCTCCCCTGGAACATAGACGGTACCCGCACGATCGTGTGGGTTGGGCGTTATCTGTGAAACAGGTCACCTATGTAATTTTACGAGTTGCACATTTTTAGCTCTAAGTTGATAGAAGAAACAACCTTAATTCAACTAAACTTGTTACAAATAAAGAAATTATTGATGTATAATTAACTCTTTTATTAATTCATTATTTATTTACTGTAAAAAACTTTCGTTTTGTTTTTGGCAAGTATAAATAACCATTGCATTTTTCACAACATGTTTTAGAACTCTTTTTGTAGTTTTCATATCTGCACTTGCGAGGAGTTGAAATGTGATCAACACATCGAAAATGGCTAAACATGTAAAGCCTTCTATTCTGAAATGGCCTGGATAAAAGCTGAGACATGTATAACAGGTGGATTATAACGCTTCGATCTTTTTGCGAGTGGAAGTACAAAACTTTTCTTCATCATCAGTTAAAATATTTTTGTTAGTTGGTGGAGAGGCTCATAATGCTTCGACTATCTCCAACTTAAATTTGAAGCCATCCATTTTGATTTTTTGAGGAATTTGATTTAATATTGCATCTTGTTTGCACAGAAATCAAGAATTTGCAACAGCTAAACCAATGTTTTGAATGTGCTAATAAAAAATAAAGTACAAAAAGAAAAACAACAGGAAAGAACGTGGAAATTTAAATTTGATCAAGACAAATAATTTTCGAAACAGATTAAAGTGATTTAATGCAAATTTGAAAGAAACAAGCTCTCGTGAATAGAAACCAGGACAATTTATTTCAAGTCAGCTTCTCTAACTACTAGATGACGAGGGCCCGTGGATAGATGAAAAGTAAGCTTTTAGGATGGGTAAGATGAATGTGAGGGTAGCGAAGAGACCACACCACGCGTTCTCATTGGTCAAATCAAATAGCGCGCTTATGTCACTTCCTGTTACCCACATCCGTCCCTTTTTACGAAATCACTCCGACAAATACCCAGCAATCGAGAGGAAAGATGTTACACATAAAAAAAACAACAACAACCGGAGTGGAACGGACGAAGGCAGAGCAAAAAGTTTAAAGCAAACTTTTGTATTTTTTTCGTGGACTGGTAACATTAAGTTGGAATGTTACGAGATAAGGTGAGAATCTAAACTAAACTCAGTGGGGCAACAATCCATAGCAGGCCAAGGACTACTGTTTCCATCTCAAGTTTTAGTGACCTTTGGTTCTGAACTTCATGAGCAGATTTTCCAGTCAGGAGGTCAGTCTGTCACGAAAGCACCAGTGTTTAGTTCTCAGGCAATCTTGGTATTCTTTGATGGACTCACTGAAGGGATGAAAGTCTGAGTCGACCTTGCCTAGCACGGGGTTTGAACCCGGAGCTGTGTCGTGGAAGCATAATACGTTACCACTTAACCTCTACGCGTCGAAAAATGACATACAATGAAGTATATAATACCTATGTGTGTAAAGGCAAAAACCCCTTGTGATAACTTGCGCTTGAAATTGTAAAGTAAAAATATTTTTCCTAAAGCTGTGTAATCCATATCTGCTACCTGTAAATTTTCTTAAACTTTTGTTACATACGTTACACTAGATTGTTCTGGGTTAAGGCAAAAGTTCACCAAGGATCTTTATGCGGTGCAATTATTAAAATTAGTGCAGCATTAATATAATTTTCATAATTCTGATCATCCAGGTAAATATTTTACCAATCTTAATGATTCGAAAAGATCAAAATTTTGATTCGAGCGATTCATTATTTATATCTAGTAAATCAGTTTGCTAACATCTGAATTAAATTTCTATCAGTTCATTTGTATGAATCAAATTAACGGTTATATTCAATGAAATGATTCATCATCTTGAAATAGGCTCAAATTTTAAGTTTGATATAATTCTTTTGTAAAAATTTTGAGTTATGTGGATATGCAAAATGGAAAACGTGTTTCATTCATCTAAAATATCGATATCAGTTTTTCTATTCCACATTATTTAGAAATGTTTAAGCGAATGGATAAATGACTCTATCATTTTAAAAAATACGAAAATATATATATAAATTAGGGTAGAATCATTATTAAAAATATGAGTTACAAGACAATATTACGGAGAATATTAATTGTAACACACTTAAAATTTTAAGATGTTTAAATACTTCGTGCCCCAAGATCCCTAAGGTTGAGTACTTTTTCCGACTATTTCAGTACTATCTGAATACTTACTAAGTTTGGAAAACGTCCAACGCAAAACCGTGTTCGTATCTTTAATGTACAATTACGAATCGCCTCATCTAAAAACAGGGAAAATGTGATAAATCGTTTGTGCGAGTTAATCTACAAGAAATAGATGGGTTCTTTTAAAATAATCGCTACATATATCACCGGAACTAATGATAGGATTCAAATAAAATTTGGAACATGAGCTAAAAACGTAATTCTTAGCTTAATGACTTGACCTTATTTTTTAGTTTACATCTTATGAGCCTAAAACTTATTTCTGTAACGAAATCAAATTCCGTAATGAAACCTTTTCTTTTTAAAAATGTAAAAGTAATTATATAAGATTATAAATCAATCCATTAATTACTCCTTCTTTAGTTATTAATATTGGTATCAATTTTACCTGGTTAAAATAAGAACGAAAGGCATGAAAGATGAGTCTTTTCTTAATCATTGTGTAATAGGAACTACTTTATGTTCACATTATATATTCGGAAATTTAGTAACAGAGCATGGAAGCTTGTACTCGAAAATAATAACTGATTCATTTCGCACCTTCACTGATCCATGAAAAATTGTGAGAGTAAATTTAACCCGGTAGAAGTCGCTCACTCCATACTAGCATTAGTGGTCACGCGGGTTCATGGAGTCATACTAATCCATTTTTTATACTTATACTTATTATACTCGATGGAAAATCCAAATTCCAGTGAATAATTTAGAGAAAGTACATTTACCTAATTTAAGGACTTTCCTTCAATAATTTGAGAAAATATCCAATCAAACTGAACTAAAATGTTTCAAATGTGCGTGTCTTTAATAAATGCCATAATCACAGACACTTTACGCAAGCATTACATGAATGATATTTGTAGACAAACCTGTCACATATTTTTTTTCAAATTATTGTAATTTTATTGTCCTCAGATGATAAAAAAATTCCATGTTGAACTGTTTCTTGCTTGTATCTTTTTGATAAGGCGCAGTGCTGTGTTAACCCGCGATCACTCGCGCGGGGTGTTCTGTACGCCCCAGCAACAAGAAAATCCTTCCAGGGTTCTAAAAAGAATGCGCAGAACCACGATTTTTTCTGTAGCTGCACATTTTAGGTCATTGAACCTACAGGCCTGATGTAATCCTTCTTTCTCGGACGATTGGAATGTAATGACCTTCAAAAGTTTATCTGGGGACTGAGAACTCCCGCTAGAAGTTGAGCATTTGTATACAGTCTGCTCTGAATGTTTGGAAAATGATTATAAAATATTATTTTTCTACTTTCTACTATCATTATCTCATTAATTATAAAGTATATTTATTACTGGTATATACGTTTTATATATACTGGTTTATGAAAAAATATAAAATTATGTGTTTTAAAATGAAAATTTTGTATGTTTAGTTTAAATTAATGTTAGTCTCATTTGTATGCAATAAATTTAATAATTTTATCTGTATAATACAAAAAACATCTTGTACTTTATAAATATGTATCATAATGACTTAATTTTATTTTCATAATTAAACACACGTGTTAAAAGTTTGGGGTGTTCTCTACACCCCACGAGTAACGACGGTAGCAAAAACAGGCGCGAGTGACCGTGGGTTAAGTATATGTAAATTTAGTCTTTTGTAGTCACTATATTCTAATATTTTTTTTTTCTTATTTCTCGGACAAATATATTAATGCGGAATACATATAGGGTTAATTTTTCTGAAATATTAAGTACAGTGAACGTCTTCAGGATGAAAGTTAACGCTGTACTATTTTTGATAATAGAGGAAATATAGTATTATTTAGTATTTCTCTCATAAAATTACTCTTGGGGGAATAAGAAATAAGTACATTTTTAGGAGGAAATAAAACATTTAAAATTTTAATTTTCCTTCTAGAGTGTAAATCTTCACATGCAGTTCGTGCATGATCGAAGAGAACGAAATTCTTTTGGAGATGTAAGAAAAGGACTTTCTAGTCTTCTTCTAAACTTATTTCGTCTTACTGAAAGACATTTTTTGCAAGGGGCTCAACAAATGAAAAGAAAATGAAAATCTCAAAGATGTGTAATGTGTGAGGGGATAAAAAAAGCTTGGAATGAAGCAAAATATGTCGTTGTTAAAAAGTCATTTAAAAAGTTTAGTATATCTAAAAACCTAGTTTGTATGAATAGAAGTTGATTATTTATGAATCATAGTAATAGTGAGGAAGAAAAGATGAAACAAAATTCGACGATATGCTTGAAGATGTAACAGAAGACGAATGTGACGAACTTTTCATGTTGTCCATTTAAAAAAGTTCATAAGTTGTGCAACTTATTTTAAATAAGCAGTGAGACATATATGTATAAATCTACAATTTTTCCTTCATATTTTCTGTATTAATAAAGTTATGTTTATCCCCGGTGGATAACGCATATCCACAAATTCTTATCTTATTCTCTGTGTTTAACATGCGCGTTATACGTAGGGATGTATGATAAAAATATTTCTTTTAGTTTCCTCAAAGTTGTTCTAATTGTTTAAATTGAATATAGTTTAGAACATTTTGACTGAATTTAATTTATTTTGAACCAAAACATAAAATGAAAATAAACTTTTTTTTAAAGAAACGCTACATAGTTTTGACCAAATTTGCTTAAATTAAAGAGCTAAACGGTTAATCAAATGATGAAGAATGTTGATTAAAAGTTAGATCTATCAATAAATGGCTTAACTGGTTTGCCCGTACACCGTACGAGACACTGAAAGCTAGCCACAGCCGGTTTGCCCGTTTGATGTACAGGCAGTGTTTTTTTCTTCTTTCTATCTTTGATTTGCACATATTTTTAATTCAAATATTGAGGTTATTAGTGTCAGTGTTTTTAAGAAATGCAGTTTGTCCATGGAACTAAAATACTTCTCCAAGATTTTCCTTTTGGTGAAGGCGGGAATATTTCACTGAAAGCCGGAATTTAGATTCTTGAAAATATTTGATAAAAAACAGGAATTGGCAAGGCACTGTGTAATTAGTTTCTTGAGAAGAAATGAAAAAGGGAAAATAATGCAAAAAAGCCGATATTATCTTTGTCCCCATTGCAATGTAAGATTGAGTATTATACCTTGGTTCAAATTATGTGTGCATGTATAGATGTACACACACATAAAATCCTCAACCGCTTGAAAAAGAGGTACAAAAATTGAATTTTTTTATAAGTAGGACATAAATTCTTTTATAAGATGTGTGAAACATTCTTCATGGCTTATAAAAAGCAAACACAGTTAGGGCTTTTTTGTGTTACACAATTACAAAATACAATGTAGTATGAAAACTAAAATAAAATAAAGTCTTCTATTTTCGTATTCTGTTAAGTGTCATTTTTAGCAATAAAAAGTTTATCTTTCTTTGGAATATTTTGGGCAAAAAAAAAAAAAATGACTGCTTAAGGGGTTAACTCATTGCTCGCTACGTAGGGAAGGACTTAGAGCTAAATAAAATAGTGCTCAGACTTAAGCTCTTTGTGTTATGATTCGTCGGAGATAAAAGTCTACAACTCGTTGCTCAGCATTATATTGTGGAAAAAATATGTAAAAAATTTCTATAATTTTTTTCTAAAATGTAATATAAAAATGTGTTTGTTTTGAAAAATTCTACGGTGCTTTTGAGTTGCAAAGGAGATTTATACAACAATATGCTGGAATCTGTACTGTTAAAAAAAATTATTTTTTTATTGTTTTTTTTTTTTTGCATGTGCAATGTGGTACTAAAACAGAAGAGAACCAAATATAGAGAGGAAAGGGGGCTGTCATCATGATGGTTTGTACTTCGGAAAAAAATTATTTTTGGTTCCATTTTGAAGTGTGAATGTGTTTAGTGCTTTCGATATATCATATAACGTCATATATGCGATATATCGACGTTTCCGAATTCGAAAAATGGTTATTCGTGAACGTTTTAGAGTATTCTTACACATGATACGTGTTTTTTGTTACATTTATTCCTTTATTTGCTCACTGTAACAGATTTTCAAGTGTTCATAGAACAAATTATTTTACAAAAGAGTATCTTTCCAAAATTTTATTTTTAATTTTAGAAGCATAGTTTGTGTTAACAGTTCTACTTTTTTTATGTTTCTTGTACATATTTCTATCAAACTTTTTTCCCTTTTTAGTATCCAAAGCTAAAATTTCTCATCCAATTTATCTTGTTTTAGAGGGTTTTTGATTTAAGTTAACTGTCTTTTATTGAGACACTTTTGAATATTAAAGCTTAAAAACTTGTCTGTACAATAAATAGACATTTATATTATTTCTGAAGTGAGCTCTTTTAAAGATAGAGTTTACTTTTTTTAAAAACAAACTTTTATTGAGCATCACTATGAATTTATTCAAAATTGACACTTTTTGTTACGTCATGTACTCTTTAACTAAATCTTTGTCGTTGCACACGAAGTTTGTTCTATAGATACAAATACATAAATTTCATGTTTAAAAACATAGAAACAGTTTTTTTTTGGCTGTTTTTGATATCATTTGTCCAATTTAGAAGAAACTTTCAACTTTAAAACTTTTAGAAATTGTGTTTTCTTGTGAAGATACAAAACCCCAATGAAAACTTTCGAAATGTTGAATAGTCATGTAATCCAAAATGCAATCACAAGTATATGCCAAAACCATATTGATACATTTCAGATTATGTTTATGATGCTTTATGATCAATTTTAATGTTTGTAATGCATCAAAGCTAAAAATTCTTTAAAGATTGGTACAGAATTAGAGAAAAATGATGTAAATTCTACAAAATATCTTGTTTGACAAAAACTGAAAAATGATATGTATGCATTTTCTGGGCAATTTAAGCAAAATAGGAAACAAAATGTCTTCAAAGAAATTAAGAAGCTAATGCTTAAAAGAATAGGACAAATGCTGGATGTAAATCATAATTTTTGTGAAAAAGTGACATTTTATATTAAAAATGCAATTTTCTCAAAATGTTTTTAAAATTGCGTTTACCCCTTTTTTAGAATCTACTACTTGGATGTACCAGCAATTTTTACCTCTTATTACTGATATGTAACTATATATACTGAAGTGAACCTTATGAGGTATTCTGAAATTATATGGCCAAAGACCAGATATCGTGACAAAAGATGGCAGTTCCGTTAATGGCAAGGATATTGCACGAAAAACAGTGCACTATTGCATTGGATGCTTTAGACAGAGGTTTCTAGGCTACATCAAAAAATAGATATCTGCCATCAGAGAGGGGACTCCAAGTGCAATATTTTTAGACTCGTAGGTGGATTTTTACGTAACTTAACAAATAAAATTTTAAAAACAAACACAAAGAAAGGTTACAGGTTTATGCAGCAATTTTTGTATGTTAGGATACTAAAATTATTAATTTAGAGGTCGTGAAAGATTTAACAACTGAAGCATTTATTGCAGCTCTGAAGATGCTATGAGTCCGCAGAGTCCACATTTCAACACTTATGTCCGATAACGCATGTAATTTTAAAGGCACAACTTCAGAATTAAGGCGACTTTGTACCCCAAAAATGACCAACCTATTTTTTTTTTATTTTTTTATTTTTATTTAATCTTTTTCATTGCATGATTATCTTTCGATTGATAAATCACTTTTGCATGTCGGAAAGTTAGAAGTTGAAAAGAACTTCATATGAAAACAAATTACACACTTCGGCCACGCCCCCTTTTTAGAACAAAAGCTAAGCAAATTGTACATTTTGATAAAAAAAAATCTGTTTTATAAAGAGGAATAATAACAATAAAAAGAATGTGTTATATATAAAGCAGAATATTACCGAGGCAATACAATAATGTAATTTCTTTTCTTTGTGAAATGTGTGCATGTATAATTTTTGAATTAAGGCATTTTATATTAATAGTTCCATAATTTTAGTTCTTATTTCTGATATGTCTTTTACACAAATGTACTTCTTCAATATCATGTGAAGAAAAAAACTAAAATTTCTGTCATGACCGAAAAAAATTTTTTTTTGCATTTTTCTTGAATTTTCTTGTGCAATTAATACTCTCTAGAAATTGATCATTTATGAAAATGTATGGGTTGAAAAAGTACGAAAATGCAATTAATTTAAAGAAAAATATATAATTAATATGTTAAAGTTGTACTTTAAGTTTATTATAATTATTTATTCAGAATTATAAACTTTAAAGTGGTTTTTCTCAGTTTGTGTTTTTCGAAACATTAGTGCATTCAGAATGCTACTCCTTCCATGATTATTTACCAATCACTTCCATTTTTTCTGTGTATTATATGTAAAGCATGTAACAAAATTAGGGATCCGTTTTGCTGTAAACTGAATGATTATTTTTTTTTAAATTAAAATGTAAGAGACATTGGCTTTTTCTTTGATTTTTAGCATGCATATCAACATTTTATTTTTTTTCTCCCAAACTAATTAAGTTATTGTAAAATCGATCCTTAAAGTTGTTAAAAACATTCTTAAGAATATTACAAAAACGTTCTGGTCAAAAAAATAATAATTGCAGAAGGAGTAGAGTCTTAAAACTTTCCGAAATTTCTTCAAAGAATTAAAATTTTTAAAATTGTATGAATAATATGTGAAAAAGTTCTTCTCGTATCAGTTTTTTAAATAGAAACATTATATGAAATGCTAAAATATAATTTTAAAAACATAAATAAAAAAATTTGTTCAAAGGATACCAAGCCGTTTCGGAAAATTAATTTTTAACACATAGGAGACTTTAACGAATTATTTTGCTTCGTAAGTTATCCAGTGGAAATTTATCCTCTCCCGCTCTCCTAATTTTTAAGTTTTTTTGGGAGGAAGGAGTAAAACCCCTTAGCACCATCTCTACAGAACTCTAGTTAATGGTAAAATAACTTCCGTAGAATTCGTCAATAGTAATTCAAATTGAAGGTATACTTAATTCACATGCATTAGTTTTATTGTCAGATAATATTAATGAATAGGAAATCTTAAATCCCGGATAAATCATAATTTTCAACCTATCAGTGCTATACTGATTCCGAAATTTTAGATATTTCAGATTATAGGCTATCTAGATGGCAATATAGAACAGAGTGTGAGAAAACAATTTGGAAATGTTGGGAAAATGACTATCTTAATCATTTACAACAGAGAAACGCGCGTCAGGTTTAAAAAATGTTATTGTAGGATGTTTATTGCTATTAAAGGAAAATGATGTGCCTCCCTGCAAATGGGCAATGACAAGAATTTGGGAGGTTATGGAAATGATGGTATGTCGGAGTAGTTAAACTGGAAACTTCCACTGAGACGTTTCCACACGTTCTGTTTTAAAAATATGTTTTTTTTGCCAATAAAAGATAATTATAGAAACTAAATTGCAATGTAATGCACATTATATTCTTAGAATATTGTGTTTTTTCTTATCTTAAAATGCTATGTTATTTATAAATAATTCATTTATATATCTGTAAACTTGACTTAGCTAATGGTAATTTTAAGTATATTTAGAAATATGGCATATTTCAACGGAATGTTACGTCATCTAGTAAAAGAGCATTGTAGCTCCATCTGTACAAATTTTTTAAAATGAATGAGTCGAGAGCTGTACCTCACGACAAATGGGTGCAAGTATAAAACAGGCTTAGTGGTTGTATCATACCAAAGTACAGTTCACACAATATGACGAAACAGTTGGCATTGTTGCGTAGTACGTAAGTACCATTTAAATAAATGAACTAAAACATATCCTACAGCTTTAATTAATTTAACGAAATAAATATTTTATTCTGAAAGAAATGAGAAAAAATGTATTTTAGGTATCATGATTTTTGACAATTGAGAAGATTACTCTTCAGTTTTACATGTATTTGACTTACAGTTTTATACGTATTTTAGAGCTTACTATTATTCTTTCTGTGACTCTATTCCTGGACAAGCTCTAACATGCTTTCTTAACAAAGATAAATAAAAAATAATGAGACGATTTATTTGCTATTTGTCCACATTTACAATCTAAATTCTAAAAAAATTATTAATTTTATCTATGCAATTATTTCAAAATATATTAAAACCGCACTTCTTGAAACACATGAAAAATCACTGTGAATTAAGTAGAGAAAACAATTTTGTTGAAACAGCTGTACTATCATACATGGAAGCAAAATTTAAAACTTTCTCTTCCTTGCCTAATATTATCCATAAAATTCCCATTAATACATTACTTTTTCATGTTATAACCCCATCCTGCTAATAATACTTCATACTTGTTATCCGTATATAGCATGAGTGGACCAAGATGTGTTCTTAATAACATATTAATTATAATTGTATATGTACTATTTTCTGCAAGTATAAAGTGGATCTAAATATTACCAAAAAAAATTCTCTATCAAAGTGAAAATGATAATAGCTAATGCATGTATTTGTAATATATGTAGTAGAGAATTGTCCATTATATAGTAGAGAGAATTTTTATTCAGGATGATGCATTGTAAATAATAGTTGTAACAATAGTAGTAACAATTTCTTTCTGTTACTGTTGGTCTCGTAACCAAACATAGAGGAAGCTTTCCTTGAATCTACAGAAGACAATGAATAATCCTCCTTTCTTCATGAACATAAGAAGTAGACAAATAGATTATAGATGGAAACTTCTTTTGTTATTGACGACTATAATTATCTGTTATTTCTTCTGTCCGTTATGTACTAAAAGTAGTTGTAAATAATAAAGGTGATAAATGTACAATCTACCTTTTCTTTCAGAATGATTTAAAAGGAATATACCAATATCGTAATAATCTTTCTTTGCATTTGCCTTTTTTTTTATAAACCATATTGTATTTCATAAGAAATTTGCAAGTTTGTCTTAACACTCAGATCATTACATTCATTAACTTAGCCATGTTCACTTAAATTAATAAATAAAAATGTTTCTTATCTTCTCCGTTCTCGTATCTTTTCTTAAAGTCCACTTTCTCAAATAAGAGTCCAACACTACAGTTCAAGACAAAATCCTTTATTTTTTTTATCCTAAAGACAAAATCCTTTGGTTTTCCTTGTAGGGGATAATTAGGATCATCTATTAGGTGAAAAAAAAGTCATCAAAGTAATTCTTGAATATATTTTTTTCACTAGATGTAAATCGTAATTAGACATGTTTTGTTCAAAGTGAGGTTACCCACACGATGAAAAACATATCGTTGATACTCAAGGCGATATTCATGCAATCGTCCTTTTTACAGTGTAAATTAAATGTCATACATACAAAGATTTTTTTTTTTTTTTTCGTTTCTTGAGAAAGTTAATAAACTCTCTTTAACAATCATTGATATTGAAAAAAATGATGGCGGAACTGAAGTCTTTTCTGACAAAAATAAGAGAATTCTTGTCATCGTTTATCTAAAAAAACCTGCTTCTTTAACAATAATTGATATTGAAAAAGAATGGTGGTGGAACTGAAGTCTTTTCTGACAAAAATATGAGAATTATTGTTATCATTTATCTACAAAACCCTGTTTCATCCTTAGCGAGAGACTTACTTCAGAAGCCTTTAGATAGGATTTTATTTTGAATTACCTCTTTTCGATGCACCATCGATGCCGAAAGTTAAAAATATCAAGTTGATCCATTTCTTCAGTCAATTTTCGTCAAAAGTCACACTTCTGTAATGATTCTTCGTTAAAATAAAACATAACTTTCAGCGTTCTTGACAAAGAGATGTCACTTTAAATATTGCACGTGATCCAATCCTTATCACAGAAGTAGAAAGCATATTTTTCTCTAAGAAACAATAATGAGTCTAGGTGGATAATGAATAACTTTTTGATGATAGTAGTTTTTGCTTGTTTAAATATTATTTTGTCTATTGGTCTGAAGCATTTGCCAGTTGTGCATCGAGTTGCAATGCTTTGCAAATGCAGAAGACTGTGAAAGAACGAACCACAGGAGCTTGCCACCTTTTTTGGTTAACAAAGGTCAGTCTTTCATTTTCTGGACGAAGCTCGACTTTTAAACCTAGGGCCTCACACATTTTAGACAAGGTCACAGAATAAACAGCAGGAGTTGGTAGTATCCGCTTCACTTTCATTGGTTTAATTTGCATCATCTCATTTACGTCATTTGAAGGTGCATGTATGGCTTTCAATTCCAGAGCTTGACAGAATTGGTACACAGGGATGGACCGTACAATTGGAATGCCATTGCTTACACTAGTCATAAATATTGGTTGAGAAGAAACTGGTGTTTCAATTTCAGATCGATGTATGGCCTGATTGTTCACCGTACAGCTTTTGATGATTTCAATGGTCAATTCAAAGATAATTATCTCCAAAAAAGATGGCATATGAAGTCCTAAAACAACGTATAACGCTCATTGCAAAAATTGCACGGCAGTCTCTAAAATAAAACGGATTGCCATAATCTTAACAAAAGATTTCAGTTTATCAAAATCACGAAATATAAAGAAAGCTTTTAAGTCGCAACGCAGTATTTAAACGCAAAATAATAAATGAATTTATATATTTAATAATCATTGATCAGTTATGTTCTTTGTTGATGTAACAGAATCCTAATTGTTAGAAAATATTTGTTCCAGGTGTACTTTTGTTGTACCCAACAATATATTGATTGCTATTGTATTGTTGCTTTCATATAATTATTACCATCCTGGATTTTTATATTTCTCTATGCACCTGTATATTTTACAGGGTGTATCATTACAGTGGTTACAAACTCTCAAGACAGATAAGAGTACTCCTAGATGATAGGAAATCACACGGCAATGCTTGGTCGGAAACGATTTCCCTGCGCGGTACAGACAATATAAAACACAAGAATGACATGGCATGAATATAAGGAGAAAACGTATTTATTATCCTTAGAACAGCAAATGCTAAGAAGTCTTTGACTGGTGTACTCGATAGACGGTGCAACATAACCGCTGCATACTCGAGTGGTCCAGCACATTAGCCAGCTGTATTACCAACCAATTGCCTTAATTACTTTTTATCGGAAGGGACGTCATGTCACTGGTGTATGAAACTTCCATTCTAAGTGTTTAAGACCTTACTATAACGTCGTGGAAAGACATTAAATAGGAAACATCAATACTGGAAATAACTTTTTAACAAAAAACTTAATATTTATTTTATACAGTGTTATGAGGCCTGGCCACCTTCAGCTGAGAGAACTACATTTGGAAATACATTTGGAAGTTTCTATTTGCATAAGCGTCCAGACACCCTCTGATGGTTACAATGAGAATTCGTTAAGGGATTCTTAACACTTACCGCGCTCATCGCGGCAGGTTCTGGGGAAGACCGGACTCGGCCATTATTTTTGCTAAAGTGTGATCTTGAGTGCCCCGGTAATGTAAACCCTGCGCCACAGTACGAGGATGTAATTTCGAACATGTTCTTTGATGGCGATCATTGTCTCTTTAATGTTTTCTTAGCTTTTTGCTGTATTGGAGATAATACACATGTTTTCTCCTCTTATCTCTGCCTTGCTTTTCTTGTGTTTCGTGTCGCTACCACTACGCCAGGAATGCGTTTCCAATCATGTATTGCGGTGTGATTTCCCATCGTCTAAGTGTACTCTACTTGTCCTGAAAGTTTGAAACCACTGTTCAGACAGACCCTGTACATATGGGAAAATTTTATCTGTCTTTACAACTGATTGTTTATAAATAAGTCTAGTTCTTCCTTTCATTCAACATAACAGGAAATATCTGCTTTTAACCCTGCAGTAAAATGTATACTCATGATCATGGTATACTTTACAAAATGGCGGGGATCTACATTAATACTAGATAAAGAAGAATCGACGAAAGATTTATAAATAAAGACTAATACGAAGTTTTTCTATTTTTACATCTAGAATAAGGAACGTACTTCAACTATTTTTTTTTTCCGTCGAACATTACAAAGTTTTTGCATCAATGAAATGGGGACAACGGATTAAACGAATAATGAAAAACTGGAATAAACCTGTCTATGTTAATTTTTAGAAATCACTCTGATCGTTATTTCATACTACTGTACTTCTTTTAGTCTAACAAATGTTATGCAAGAGACGACTGGTCGGTCACCTTTTATTGTGTTATTGGAGAAGTTTCAAATAATTAATGTATAATAAAATTTTAAATCTGTATTTTTTTTATCTCTATTCCCTAATTATGCATACACTGAAGTGAGAATTGAATTGTTTCAAATATTTTCAACTACGGGGCATTCTGAATTACATTAGTAGATTGGTTTATCTTATTACAGCTATCAGGTTACGAACCCTGTTCTAGGCATTTAACAAGAACCATTCGTTTATATTCCAATGCTCTTTTTTCCACTCTATGTTTGCCTTAATAATAAAATCATTAATGATAGCAGATAATGCGAGTGCTTCTGCTTCGATTCCTATCAATCTGAAAAAGAAATATTTTGCTTACTACTAACGTACCACCACAAAATTAAACGTATGCAATGAAATGTTTTTTATTGATATATGTTGTTTCCTTTTTTATTGATATATGTTGTTGTTGAAAAGAATGTACTACATAACTACCTAAAAAGCTGTTGTTATTCATCTTCAGCATCGTTACCAATTTAATGATTAGGAGTATCATTTGCTAGAGGTATGAACTCTGTTTTCAAAAATTTTTCAAAACAATTAAAACAATCACAACTACAACTGATAAAATAAAATCTTCACCACTATTGTGAAGATTATCAATCCAGAATCTATATATAAAACATTGTAGGAAGCAGGTAAAGTTTTTCTGGATCTTAAAGTCTTAAATGGAAAAACTTTCGGGATCTGTTTACATATTCAATGTAAAACGTTTTCAGATACTGTTTAAGTTTAGGTACATTTAAGTTAGGCTGCATGCTATAAGCTGTCAAAGCGGTTAGAAAAATGGCGCACAAATGAAATTGATTTACTTTATTACTGTTAAATCCAAAATGTAAGTTTTCTTAAGCTTATTTTATAGATTTTATTTTAGAAAACCTTTTTGTCAGTGTGTACGTGTTGATGATTCATTGTCATGTAATGCTCGCCGACAACTAATCAGAAAAGCCACACCTACCAATTATACCTCCTGGTATCTGCTGCTGACAGTTAACTTGCATACATACAATTAAGATTCACCATGCGCAATCATGATAGATTTTATAGAAATATAAGGATTGGAATAATTCAGACTGACTGTGATTAAACATTGTGCAGCATTTATACACCTTTGCTTCAACATCACGAAGGTTATCCAGAATGTTTGAGACGAATTGGAATTTCTGGCGAAGCTAGAACACTACCGGATATGATGGATCAAAGACAGAGAGCGATAGAGAGGCATCGATTCCAATTTTGTTTATGCGACGCGCGAATCGGTGTTTCCAAATATCGAGACGTTTACTTACTCTAGATCATTTATAAGGTTTGCAAAAATAGCTTTAGTGTAACTTTAGCTTCAAGGTACTCAACACTCATTTTTTTCGTAAACAATGGGTTGTGATGAAAATTATTCTTTAAAGTTGAATTGCATTGGGTGAAAGATTGAGAAAAGTTACAACAGGTATTTCAATACCCAAGTGAGGAATACATCTATACATTGCGACAATTTTTTACTGAACTATATCTTATATTGATTCATAATGTGAATTTGAAGCAAGTTCTTCGTTTTAAATAGCATTTTACTAACTCCCTATTGAAGAGATTTTGGTTAATTTTTCAACTAGCTCTTATAAAGGAAACTTAGGAGAGTTATTTTCTTACACACAATCTGAGAAACACAATATTTTTTAATAAATACTGTCTTTGCTTAGAACGTATTAAATAATTCGTCGATTTTTCTTAGTTTTTTATAAAATGAACTAAAACGCATTAATTTTCGATTTTTTTACCAAAGTTTTTAACTATTCCATTTTGAAAGTCCTCCATCCAAATGAGACGGAATTTATATTGAATGTGGAATGAGAATTTCATCTTTGAAAGTAGAGGAACGGAGAAATTCAATCGATGAAAGTTATGCAAATTCTTATCCAATAAACAGTGGAAATGTTTTGCTAATTTTTTCATGATTGGGTGTACATTTCGTCATCTGACTTAGGGCCTATTTCTGAAAATCTTTACACTTATTCGTTTGTTCTCTGTAGCATATTTACGATTCATTTCAAAAGAATCGTCATACACACTAATTCCTCTTAAATTTTAATTAGAAGATCATAAACGAGTTAACTATCAATAAAAATTATATTAAACTTTTGGATGCAAAGAGAGTTCTTATTAAAAATGTTACGTAATCTATCTAGAGAGACCAAAGGGTTTTATATTAAACATTTACCTGTGTAAAAAGGGGTTTATCCTGTTAGTGCATTTACTAAACATACTAAAATTAACATCTATAACATATTTTGAATAACATATGTTTCAACTTCACACGTTTATGTTTAGTTTGTAAGTGTCAGGGTAGTTATAATTTGTAAACAGTTTACATGTTCGTGGTAATACCTAGCTACCCAATTCTAGATCAGCAGGAAAAGTATATTTCATATATATTCAAAATGTAGTAGTTGAAATAAATAAATACCTATCTGAACTAGAATCTCGCTGAATTAAATTAACATGTTGTTCAAAATCTTTAATTGCACGATCTATTTTATCTCAGACTAGTCTTGTGTAACAGTTTCCACAAAGTAATAATTTTAAGGTCCGAAGAGTGTAATTCCTACATCTAAATATTACTATAAGTATTCTAATTAATATCTAAGTTCAATGTATTATATTTAAAGATTTACGAAGTATAAGTATTGTATATACTACATTTGAAATATAGTTAATAAGTAGTACTATTCTATTAACGTTCACGAGTCGTATTTAATTATAACTTTTTTCGCTAAAATATTAATGAACTAATAGTAATTCTATTTGTCAAGAACTCAAAAATTTAAGTTAGATACAAAGTGTTTAACTAAAAGACAAATTATTGAAAAAAGAAAGAAAAGGAGATTGTGTTTATAATTTGTGAAATTCCCTGAGGTATTAACATTTTATGAAGCCTTTTAATTCAAAATATTTAACTTCCAGCAGTTTCTTAAAAATAATTAATAAATTAAGCTTTGTAACAAATTTTAAAATATTCTCTAAAATCTCTTTTCTTCTTTCTTAGTATATATTTTCAAAAAAAGGCCATTTGTACAATTATTAACTTGTGCTTATCATGAGTAAAATCATGTTTCAGATATGTTTTTATGCAGTATTGGCAACACATATCCCCGGAATTTTCACTTTTTATTTGTTGCCTTCGCGTATTACTAGAATTCAAAGATTATCGTTTTTGAAAGCGTAGACATAAGACATTTAAATGCACATATTTATACAATATACATTCTTAAAACCTCATTTATGTATGTCTTACCCTACTTTTGCGTTTATTTGTTGTTGACATCCTTGCAGTATATTTGACAAACGAAAATTGAATCGATAGATAAAGATTAAAAGAAACGAATAATTCAAGAAATTAAATCCTTTGTATTTTATACACATTAACAGAATATTATGTCATATTATGAATAAAAGAAACTCATGAAGAAAAAGTAAAAAGAAATACATTTCTGTCATGTCTGTAAATAAACCATATGCATTTTGTTTCATGAAAAATTTTCCAAAGAGATTTTAGGCAATCTTCTTCTGCTCGGCTTTGATAAGATTAAAAAGCTGAAACACAAAATATAACTTCAAAAAACAGTATTACATTTTGAAATGCATTCTAACTTTTATTCACGCTGAAAAAAGTGATAAATAAAATAGGATAAAAATGGTTTTTTTTTAAAAAACATTTTTATAGTATTAACATAAAAATATCAGAATGAGTATTGTAATATCACTTTTACTGAATACACATGAGTTATTCCTTTAACTATTATTAATTATTAAAGAAAACAGTTTAATAAAATAAATATAAATAACTACTACACACCAAATATTATTTAAATCTCACTTTCTCTCTCTCTCATATATATATATATTAGACTTTCTATATAGATTTTAATCAATGCATGATGAAGCATTAAGATTACACAGTACCCTACAAATTTCATATTAATCGAAAAATTTCTTTTGAATTTTCTTATGGCTCATATCATTACAAAGCTTACCACCAAATTTCAGATCAGTTAATAAATTAGTTTTTAAGATATTTGTGAAGTTTTTTGAGCTATGGTTTCGGTTTCATTTTGAAGCCTTTTTCTTCATTTAAATTGAATTAAATAAAATTATTGTTGAGCACAATCAACTCTTTTAGTGTGAAATGTTTATTAATTCCAATTCTCATTAGTAAAACCATTTCAGCTTGTTTATGTTCTGACGTTTTTGAATTCTCATAATTAATCGATTAAAATTGATTTCAAGGCCAATTTTTGCTTTAAAAATAGTCAATATAACTTAGAAACTTTATCATTATTTTTTTTCCCTGTTGACAAAATACCATGGCCAAAACATTCTCACTCTGATGTGGGAAACAATATTTCAAAGAGGTGGAATACTACTGAAAATGATGTATCTAAAAATTAGTCCTCAGCTGATACTGCAATTAGACTTCCGAATATAAGTATTCTGAATTCAATTATTGCGGATAAAACTAGATATTTCCTTGATGTACCAAACTACATTATACAAAAAATATTGTTGTGCTATATTTTAGTATTTTAAAGTCGTACAACAAGAGCTAAGACTTCCTAAGCTGCCCCGATTTGAAACTGAAAAAAATTAAATTTTGTGAAAAAACCTGGCTATATTTAGTTTGTTAGAATAATTATTATTTTGTACATAAATGCTTTATGTTTTAAAACTTTTGTGAAAGTATTTGGTTAAGATTAAGCTAAATAAACTATCATCGTAAAACAAATGCTATCAATATTACGTAAAATAAATTTTGAATTTAAAAACTCATTTTCAAAATCAGAGCTTTACGGGCATTTTAAGCTTTTGTTTTATGCCTTTACAAACTTTAAATGCGTTTTTCTCAGACTTTCAATTTTGAAGGTATAAGTGCTTTCTAATCCCTGAAGCTTTTTTTTCTGTTCATCATAGAGCCAAGAAATGTTTTGTATCTAATCTCAAACGTTTTTCAATAAAAATAAGTATGGATTTAGGGCTGAAATCTCTAGTTATTTTTTTAAAAAAAATCTCTAGTTATTTTTTGTATTCTTTTCATATGTAATTAAATTGTTAATTAATTTAGCATTTTATATCAAAATAGAACACTTAACTATATAAAGAATACAATAATTTTTTTTCATCTTAATAATATAAAGATTATAAGTTTATTAAGAAAAATTTTGAATAAAAAAATATAGATAAGATTTTAAAATTAAATAAATCGTATAATTTTGCAAACAAGTATATGATCAGGAGTGTTAGGCATTTGCTGAGAAAATAATACCAATTACATAAATATCAATTAATTCTATAAAAATTTACGAATTCATTGCTAAAAAAAATAGCTTTACTTTTTTGGTACATTTTGAGAGTATGCCTATTATATATTGAGTTAATAAAATTTTTTTCAAGTTTCTGAGCTTTGATAACCTTTAAAAAATAATCTTCCGAAGTTCGATGAAAATTTATAACATTTAAAGAAATAAGATTTTTTTTAGATTACGATCAAGAAATTCTATCGATAAATTGTATTTTTTTTATAACTTAGAAACAATTTAAAACGAAAAAAAAACTAGTTAAGTTCATTAACAATTAAAATAATTGTGATAAAATTCACAAACTAAAATTTATTAAAAAAAACTAATTTATTAGTGTTTTGAGTGCCGTGCAACTTCATGTGCATATTCTCCAAAAGATTAATTACAATATTTCGAGAATCACTTAAAAAATTAGACCTACAAAAATGAAAACGATTTATTGTAGCAATTTGTAATAATACATTACCCCCCCCCCTTGTGATTTTCGAAAACTGAAACATACCATTAAAAATACTATCAATTTAACTTACATCCAAAATTTATTTTGGTCAAAACTAGTAAATTGAGATAAATACTAGTAAAATAAGATAAATGTTTCAATAAATATTATTTTAAGATTAAAATATTTTAATCCCATACGTCAAAAGTTTTTAAAAAATTCTTTCCGATTTTTCTGACCAAGTAAAAAGTCAGACTTCTAAATACTTACCTTTGTGAACGGGGCTCATGTTTTTCAAAAATAATAACATTAACGTGAAGCTTAAATTAAAACAGACGATACATTATATATACATTTTAAAATAATTAAGCTTTAGATTAATATCTCATTTAGCGAAGAAAGTTCTTTTTGAAAGAAACGATATCAATTAGGTTTCTAATTTTCTTACTACAGAAAAATGTTTAATTTACAAGGAATATTGCGCTTAAAATTAAATATAAGTTTCAATATTAAATATTCATTTGCATAAAATTAATTATAGCTATATGTAGGTTAATAATAAGGAAATATATTACTGTATTACTCGTACGTGTACATTTAACGTAATATCTTATTAAAAATATTCTATATAATTGAAGATTAAACTTATGATTAATAATATTAATAACAATTAATTAACTTATAAACAATCATTTATAAGTAATTAAAATTTATTACATGGTGAAAAATATTGAAAGAGAAGACTTATTTAGAACGATTCATTTAAAAAAGATGAATTTTGCCTTTCAAAAATGAAATGAATTTACACTAGAATACACAATTTATTCGAATTTTTGATTATTTATTTATTTATTTTTTGGAAAAGGGTCGTTATTCTAAAACTAGAAGTTAGTAATATTTTAGCATGCATAAGATAAGTTTCATGAATGAACTCTGTAAAATTTTAAGGCCTAACTTTTTGCATGTTATTTAAGACAATACTTTTACAAGTAAGTAAAATAATGGAACACTTCTGTGTGATTGTTTAAATAGTTAATAGAATAATGTGATACTGAAAATTAAGAATGTATACCAAATGTTTTCTTCTATCTTTATGAAATTAAATGAATAAGCTATATTCTCTCATTAATACATCAAACCTACACTTTTATTCCTACGCATTTAGGCAATCTTGATGACCAAAAATACGCGTTTATGTTCTTTTCATGTAACATTTGTGTATAAATAAATTTGTTTATGGAAGTAGAGTTACATCTTTTAACGGATCAATTAAAAAAAAAAAAAAACCAGGTCTATAGTAAGTGGTAATGTTCAAGGGTTTTTGCAGTTATATTACATGATATATTTTTGGAGATTTTTCATAAAATTTAGCATTCTAGAAACTAGCATAATTGGAATTTGTAACCAATCAAGATATAAATTATAGTTTCATTTCAGATACTAACCTTTAGGATAAAGTAACAATGTCAAAGTAACGAAAGTATACTTAACACAAGAGAAGGCGTGCACTAGGTACTAATGTTAGTGTTCGCGTGG
Source organism: Trichonephila inaurata madagascariensis (assembly GCA_019973955.1). Lineage (NCBI taxonomy): Eukaryota > Metazoa > Arthropoda > Arachnida > Araneae > Nephilidae > Trichonephila > Trichonephila inaurata. The sequence continues at coordinate 37,842 of BMAV01000440.1, forward strand.
GGTGACTGAGACCCCCCTCCCAATCCTCTTTTTTAGAATTATTTTTATTGTACACGATAAAAATCGTAATTTCAGTGAATCATTTCACTAAGAGAAAGCATACTTACCCACTTTTAAGAACTTTTTCATTTTTCTTTAAGGTATCAACTACGTTCGGAATCGTGATTTTAAAAAAGCGCATACATGAATAATTTTCATGATATTTAGTGTCATTCAGATTAGAATACATGCATAAAATTGTTTTAAGGACATTTTGACAAAAAAATGTATTTAAATACAATATTTCGGCAAAAAATTGTCTTAGAATAATCTTTTCTGAAAATGTTCTCCTTTTGTGAAAAATGCTTCTATTAGAATAATATTTTGCCTGTATATAGCTCAGGCTCAGACCTCTCTATAGAGGCTCAACTAGAATTTTTGAAAAATTCACATTATTTTCAGAGTTACCACCCATTGAAATAATTATCGGCGGTTTTTTTTCTAAAATTGCTCCCCTCTGTGGTCGTAAAATATGGATAAACCCACTTCTAAGTTATATATCTCAAAAATTCTTGTTGAGCCTCTGTAAAGTGATTTCAGCTATATACAAGCAAAATATTATTATAATAGAAGCATTTTTCAGAAAAGGAGAGTATTTTGAAAA
>BMAV01000440.1:43484-65884 GCA_019973955.1 Trichonephila inaurata madagascariensis
AAAAATTTAGGTTAATCACAGTAAATATATACTAATATTTTTTGAACGTTTCTTAGACAAAACAATTAAACTATTCCAATAGTAACATTTATTACGATCAATCCATGGATATTAATTAAAATAAAATACTATTTATTTTTGTTAATCATATTTAATAATTTAGTTTAATTTGAAAAAAAAAATATCGTCAGCACAAAAAGAAATACATCTTTTGAAAGTGTTTATTAATTCTTTTTTGGAATGGTATTTAACATTTATATAGAAAATTAGTACCGTTTTTTATTGAATGTCGTTACTATTTTATGAAAAAGGAAACATTAAAATCTCTTTGAAATCATAATTATGCAGAGATTGAATGAAATACAATTGGTTGCTCCTAAAAATACTAATAAAGACATAATCGTAATAAAAATAATTTGGAAGGCTGAAGGTTATATATTCAACATAATCTTGGGAAAATGGTATTGTTACTTTAAAAAATCCAATTATCTTTGTTATATGTTTCCATAAAATGCGAATTACATTTGGTAAGGATTGATTGCAAAAGTTCCGTTTTTTCATCTTAAACGAAGACAATCAATCTGCTTGATTTGAATAATAAATTCCAGTTAGTTTTTAATGTGCTCTTTTGTGCTTTAATCCCTTGAAATATTTTAGAGAATGTATCGTAATAACTAAAGGGACATTTTTAATATTATCACTAAACCATCTTTAAATTAAATTAACGTTAATCTCAAACTTATGTACCTATACAAATGTTTAACATGGATATAATATGATTTAAATCAAAAATTAATTTTAATGTTTTTCTTCAGAGGACATGATTGAATTAGGGAAATATTTATCAGATCTTGACTGAAGTATTTTTTTTCTCTTTTTGACCGAAAAAATGCAAAAAGTATTATTATTAGAAAGAAACTCAATAAAAATTTAGATTATTTGATTTAAATGTAAGGAAATCAAGGTCGTTCAAATTCAATTCTTATATAGTTATAGAACATATATCTATTAAAATCTCAATTTTTCAGAAATATAAAAGATTTTGCAAGGTAATCATGCATTTGTAAATTTATATAAACCTAAAATATATACAATAGCATATAAAAAGCATTTAACGACTATCGCCAATTACAAAACACTATTTTAACCAATATATCTGCTTATAATAAAGACCTAATTATAATAAGGGTCGCATTTTAATCTCTTAAACGGTCAATTTATTTGCCCAAAATGTTAAAAAAGGTTACATTATTTTATTGCGTGTAACTAATCATTAGCATAATGTGAAAGTGGAAGAATTTTAGTTTATTTTAAAATTTTGAAGTTTTCCCTCAATTTTTATTTTATAACTGTAGAACACAAAAAATCCTAAATGTGTGCTTTTTATAAGGTCACTCAGCATTCAATATGAAGACTGGTTCCCATATCTTAAAAGAATTTATCTCATACTTAGAAAAAAATGTCATTTTTGTACCTCTTTTTCAAAAGGTTCAGGATTTTGTGTGCATTTGCATATATATATATATATATATATATAAGGATAATTAAATTAGATTAAAATTTAAATTTCCTATCTAGCAATTCACTTTTATATTTTCTCCTCACCTTTCAATTATCAAATTAACCACCCATTTATTTTTTCCGAACATATGGCCTAGCCAATAAAAATGTCTAATTCCAGATCGTTATATTTAATAGCCATATATGTCAGCATTAACTTTCAAGAGCACTCATGGAGTTTTAAGTGTTTAACCCACTTAAGATATTTGATTTCGTTCTTTTTTCTCTCTCTCTGCCTTTTGCTTCAGATGATGTCTAACTTTGATCAAATAAAGACCTTTTTTAAAACTAAGTCTGTGTTTCTGACTCTAAAATCATGTCATATATATGCAGACACAAGAAACATGGTGTAATACTCAGTCTTACATTGTAATGGGGACAGACGTAATATCGGCTTTTTTGGACTATCTTTCAATTTGCGTTTCTTCTCAAGCAACGAATTGCATATTGCTTTGCCAATCCCTACACTTTATCGAATATATTTAAGAATCTAAATTCTCACCTCCACCACACTTAAAATCCTGGGTCAGAAGTATTTCAGTTCCATGGACACAAACTACTTATCTTAAAAACACTAGCACTAATAATCTCCCTATAAGAATTAAAAATATGTGCAAATCAAGGGGGGGGGGGAAGTAAAATACCAGTGTCCATACAACTTTCGACCGAAACGGTTGTTGTCAGCTTTTTGTAGTCCGTACGATGTACGGGCAAACCAATTAAGGGGTTAAAATGTGCATATTTGGAAAAAGTCAATTTTGATTAAATTAATAAATACACAAATCAATAAAATCTTAGATAATTTTACATATATCCGAAAATTAAAACATATATTGATATAAAAAAATAATAAATAAGTAGTATAACATACAAAAAAATTTTTTTTTAATGTATATCTCTCCAAATGTACATGAATTTATTGGTTTTACTTTGATCCACAAACAACAATTGTTCTTTTTAAATGTTGATTTGTTTTACACAAAATAAAATCAAAATTTTTCATTTTATATATTTAATAACACAAACACAACTATTATCCCTTCATCAAAACGATAATAATTCAAATTACTACTAAAAAACTGAAAGATAATTTCTCCAATTTTAAATAATTAACTTGGTTGATACTCGATTAAAGTTAATTTTGTTCTTATCCCAGTCAAATGTTTAAGCGCCTCTCATAAATATAAATGACCACAACCGTAACTTCTTTTTCATAAGGCCTTTGTTCTCTCTCGCATGGTTTTCCTTCACCGAACGTCACGTACATTTTCAATAGTAGCTAGTACTACGAGTGATTCTGATTGGTTTCGACTGTTGTCATCAATAATAACACAATCTACTGTAAGCGAACCTATTACCCGTAATTGAAGCCATTATCAGATATTATTGGATAATAGAGATACTCTATGTTAAGCCATAGAGTGTGATTACAGCCAACGCAGGTCCTCTTTTATCGATCCCTGAGCGATTCATTTCTTGAGGGAGAAATGAGATCACAGCGATAGACAATCTAGGTATTAAGTAAGAGAGAGAAAAATGTACAGAAGCTGTGAGAAGTAAGTACGGTGTACAGTTCTTTCAGGTTTAGGAAAGTGTTTTTGGCAATTTTAGGAGTATATTGTCAGAAAAGGCTTAATCTAGTATATTTGAAATGAGTGTAAATGTTTCTGAAAGTGTTTGTTATCCGAGAATAAATTTCGTTAGCTTTGAAACAATGCATTCATGGATGTTTGTATTTTAATACAGATAACCGTCAGCATGAATTAATAACGCATTTCACATATATATTTATTTTGTTTTATTATATCTATGATCATTTTTAACTTCCCGTGTTAATTTGTTGTAGAGTTAATAAATGCACCATAAGTATTAAAAAATAATTACGAATAACTACAGGAGCTGTGAGAATTAAGTGCGGTATGTGCAGTTCTTTCAGGTTTAGGAAAATGTTTTTGGCAATTTTAGGAGTATATTGTCAGAAAAGACTTAATCTAGTATATTCGAAATAAGTGTAAATGTTTCTGAAAGTGTTTGTTATTCGCAGGTAAATTTTGTTAGCTTTGAAACAACGCATTGATGGATGTTTGTGTTTTAATACAGATAACCGTCAGGATGAATTATTAACACGTTTCCCATATATATTACTTTGTTTTACCTTCTTATTGTATCAATGTTCATTTTTAACTACACGAGTTAGTTTGTTGTAGAGTTAATAAATACACCATAAGTATTAATAAATAAGTACAAAAATGCATTTTTCATTTTATTGAGCAAACTATTTATGTTTCACATTTCAATAAACAAAAGTATGATAATTCCTGATTCCCATGTACTTAATATTATTTGGCATTACTTGTTCCTTTTTTTTTCATTATTATTTTATTTAACATTAATTTAATTATCTCAGTTTAAAAACAGCTGTTTTCTTCTAATTTTTCTCATTTTAAAAGCCTCTGCTTATAAATTTATTTTTAATAACTAAATATTGCCTAAATATCTTCCTGAACTATTTTTAGATCGTTATTTTTATATCGTTATTTTTATATTTTTATACGTAAAACTCAACTGTTACGAACAAATGCGTCGAAAAGTAAAAATATTTTATATAAACAAATTTCAAACTATATATATAGACTTAAAAAAGAGAAAAATTTAGTTATAAATGATACCAAAAATCACAAAATATAAATATGAAATACTAATATGTGCGCGTCAATTGAAGGATTTTAATTACATTTTTCAAAAGGAATAATTAAACTCAAATTTCAATCTGTAACATAGTCGAAACCAAAATTAAAATTTATGTTAATTTATGGTTTGTGTCCATTGAGACACAAATATAAACATTAAAATACTTATCAATATTTATTTTCCATTTAATATTTAACCATTTAATATTTGTATCTTTCTCTGCAGAGTTTGCAAATTTTATGAAATAGCAGTAATAAATTGTAGCTTTTATATAATTTACATCTAATTTAAGTACAATATTTAACTGTATTTATTCATGTGTTCTATGTCTTCCACTAAACATTTACTTACTTAAATTTTTTTTTTATTTGAATAGTTTAAGAAGGGTTGTATTTTTTCAGTATAAATTTGATTTATCTAATTAGCATAAGTATTTTGCTGAAGTGCGCAAAGTTTGTACGATTCAAAATATATATAAAGAATCCTGTTTTACATAAGCATAAATGTAGTAAATATTGATGTACAGTAAGATGCATTTTTATGAATTCAGTTTTTCTTTCTATTTAACCAAATTAATGTTTTTTAAGGATTAATCTCATTAAACTATAAAATGACTATGTATTCAAAACCAGCATTTGTGTACTATATTTAAATGACATTTAAATTTGAATTATATGCTTCTAATTTTTTAACCTTCTCCCATAATAACTTTGGAATATAAATTTTCTAACAGGTTACACACCTTATTTTTCAACATAATGGTTTTAGGTGGAATTTAGATTGAATTCATTAAATATTCTCTTATACTTGAACATAATTTTCAAAATATTATAGTCGTTGTCCTGTCATTTATTATCAATTAATTAATTATAAATTATAAAGATATAATCCCTGTCTTAAGATTAAACTGATTTTTTACCAGTAAACTTTTATGCGATTTGTAAGTGAACTAGTATTTTATCAGTCTATATATGTTGCAAATCTAGAATTCAGTTCAGTTTAATAAAAGCGTGAAATTGCTACACCTTCTACTTAGAGGGAGTAATCATATCATCCTATGATGTGGCTATTCTTAAGATGCAACATAGCCTTGGATGTTAATCTACGGCATTTCATTAAGAATTGAAACTTCAATTTAGTATGTAATTGTGACTCAAAAACTAAGGTTAAAAATATTACACATTTAAGACTCATTAGTATAAAATCTCACAAAATGTTTATTTTTAAATTTGAGAGTTTCGGGGTGATGAACTCATGGCTGTCAATGCTCAGTATATATAGACTGATTGATTGATTACTTATATTGAGTTGCAATGTAGTTGCAATTGATTCAGTTGACTCAATTGCTTTGAATTGCAATTGACTAAAAAAAAACATAAAGATTAAGAACGAAGGACTTCGTAGATTTCGATTCTTGCGCAAATGTCCAGGACGATAGCTGAACTGGCATTTAGCTTCCATACCATTGGGTTTCAACAAATTAAACTTTCAGCAGCCTATCTACAAGGCGGATCTTTAGTGGCACATGACACGATTCCGGACTCGTCAAATTAACACAGTTCACGTGTTTTCAACCATGAACCTCAGTTACCATGGCTACCTGTTTCAGTCAAAACAAAGATACAAGTCCCGGGATCATGTTGTCTCACCATGTAGAACAAGGGTGTCAAACTCAAAGGCTAACTTGGGTCAAACAAACAAAGTTTAACTGTAGTTGAGCCACAAAAAATATTCGTTGGAACTTAATTTTTTTTTTCGAATAATACATCAATATAAAAGAAAAAAAAATAATGTTTACAGGCTGACACATGACATCTCTTCTCAGCTACTATATTTCTTATTTCAGGAGAAAAAATTTTTGACATTTTATTATGTATTATTGTGTGCCTATATACCGGTCGGGCCACAGAAAGGTTCACCTTGGGCAGCATGTGCCCCGCGGGTAGCGAGTTTGACACCCCTGATGTAGAGAATGGGATATACACTAAATCCGTTGAAGCTTAGATACCTCAAGTTGGCTTAAAGGGAAATTTTTGATAAAGTGGTGAGAACTTATATGTTATCCTCGACACTTTCTTTTGATTCAAAATTATTAGGTCCAACACCAATAGCACTCCTGCTGCCTCAAAATTTTATGCTGATAATTCAGCCAATCAATTATTTAAGAAGTTCGTATTTCAGGCATAGTAACTAGGTATTGCAATACCGGGATACGGAATATTGGTATTTTGAGCCATTTATACTATTTTGTAATACCAGTATTTACAAGTTTAAATACCGTTTCTTCGGTATTTACTAAAAATTTTTAAAATTGTCTCGACTCCATGTTCAGCGATCGCCAATATAGCGAAACAGTGTATGTTTTTGTTTTTATGTCTCTCAAACGGGCGAAGTTAATTAAACTGTGGATATAAAATTGCATCGTATAATTAAGAGAAGTGGTAAAATATGTCAATCATCCAAGGAGGGTGCCAAAACTATATTATTACGGCTCAGAGCCACACTGAACACACGCAGGATTCGTATTCTGATATTTGTATCTGTAAAAACAAGGATGTAGTTGTGCAGAAATAGCAGAAAAATTTAGTTGTGAAGAAAATTTCGATATTTTTTAAATTAATGAGTTTGTTATACACATTGTATTTACATATCATACTTTAGGATTCAAGATATTTTCCAGATTCATTATATATATATACTCATAAATAATAACCTATAATAATGAATAAAAGTAACTTTACTAAGCATAAAAATCATAAATTTGTAATAGTACTGTTGCGAAATGCGAAACTCCCATCTGTATTTCCGTTTTGCGCAAGCCCGGACGGAATGAAATGAAGTGAAATGATGTCTTGTTTTTTTTTTCTCTCTGTTAACTGTTAACTGTTTTGCTGTTCGCGCGTTATGTGTTCTTTCGTTTTGTCGCGTAGTCATTGTGTAACTAATATATATATGTTTAAAATTAAAAATAGATGAGTGTATGTCAAGATTAGGACTCTTCATTTGATTCATTGTGATTTATTATGCCTCCCCCGAACGAAAAAAGAAGATAAAAGGATCCCGGATTTTTTATAAAGAAGGTAAGCCCAATTTACTTACCTCAAATGAATACCTATATTTAGGTATAATAATATTGCTTTGGGACACAATAAGTACCACAGACTAAATAGTGATAAATTTACACTTTTTTGTGATATAAATAAATAAGATGTTTCTCTACTTTTTTGTGATTCTTTATATACTGTTATACTTTATAAGTTACAAATAAGTTTTTTTGAGATATTAACATTCTCCTATAAAACTGATAAATAAAACAAAGAAACGCCTGCGTTTACTTTATTTTTCTAAAATTTCTACTAACGGTATTAAAACCGGTATCCCGGTATTAAGATCTAAAAAAATACCAAATACCGGTATTGAACTTTTGGCTGATATTGCAATCCCTAATAGTAACCAAATGAAGTTTGTGCGTGTTCCAATATTCTAAAAATGAATGACTGTCGCTTCTGACAATTATTTCTGTCGAACGTTTAAATTATGAACTTTCCTAATTAAAGAAAGTTAAACATGGCTAAAAAAGGGGTTTCAAGTTTGTTTGGAATATTTCTGTAAAAGTTCGCTTAATTTGATTGAAAACTTCAAGTATTCATCTACATCAAGAAAACATTTTATAAAAATTACTCTCGAGAAATTAATTTAAATTGTTTTATACATCATCTATCAAACATTTATGTTTAAATGGTGAAAAGTGAAATTTGAAAATACTTTTAGAACTACTTTCATAAAGGTAAATTATAATTTGCTCGTAAATAAATCTCATTAAGTTAAGGTTTTAATTAACTAAAAGCTTGGAGAAAAATAAATATTCTTTTCGAACAATTAGTATAGAAATTAATGATGAAAATTTTTCGAATCGGGTTTTAATATTAAATGCAACTATAATTGGGCACTGTATATCTAAAAAACTATTCTAAAAACATGCTTTGCAGTAGATATTATAAGTGAATATGATAATATTCAATTAGAGAAAAGAAACAAAATGTGAACGAAATTCAAAAGGATTTTTCGGTACAATTTCTTTGCAGATAAAATTTAAATGTGAATGACACCTTAAGAAAATTACCATAGTAAATTTCGAAGAGAAAAATAAGGGCTTTGAATTGAGAAGTAATTAATTTAAATCCATGGGGTAGTATTTACGGAAATAAAAATTTTGTGACTAAGCATTTAGAAAGAGAGAGAGCTGAAATGGCATTTAAAATATTGAATTTTATGATTTCTGAAATAGATTCATGCTTTTTACAGACATATTGTACAAAATTTTTTAAAAATTGTAATGACCATTAACTATTATGTGGTCGTATAAGTGTACGAAAAAGTAAATATGCATAAAAATAAGATATAAATATATAAATTCTTAGTCAAATTATACACTAATATTAAAATTTTCAGCACTTTATTCCTTATTTTGCACGAACTTTTAACACATTTATACAATTACAAAGTATCAAATTAGCCTGTATTCAAAAAAGGAAATAATTCTAGATTTTTTTCCTTTTTTAGTTTCATACCATCTATATTTAACTATAACAAGTTGGCTACATTTAACTTTTGCAGTTAGAAAATTCTCAAAAGCGTATCCAAACGTTATGCATTTCAACTTTATTCATCACAGAATTCAAAATAAAACAAAAACAGATCAATAAAATAGTTTATCGATATGCTTCAGGTTTAATGAAATCTGGCAACTTTTCGTAAACTTAATGAAGAAATTCCTTCATCTTCCACAAAACAAAGAACCAAGAGCAAAATTTACCTTAAGACTCCTTATTGATTAATCATAATGCGTTTTTAATGTTTCCAGAAAATATTATGGAATCTTAACCAAGCTAGTAATAACCAAGAAACGTGTTACATTCTTCACACATTCTGGCCAAGCGTTTATCTTTTTATTTAAGACACTACCGGAAGATCAGTGAGATCTCCACCTTTATAAGGTTAGAGCAATTTGCGATGAGCTTAGAGTTCTTAAGAATTCTTTTCTTAGCCTATACTCGTGAAAGGAATAATTGAGGCGAATTATGGTCTCTGACACGATGGCATAAAAGAGCAAATAAACCTTTTAAAAGTAGTGTCCATCTATTTTTACGCATTTTCTGTGCTAGGCCTAAATCTGGCAGAATAGTACTTGTATCCCACCAACAAGGCACTAACTGTGTTAGTAGACAATATAACACAATTTCCTTTGCCTTTTGTGGCTCGTAAAATTCGAAGAATCACAAGATCATGACACTTTCCCGCGCACAGTTAAAAGGATTTATTGATGCTTTCTGAGAGTAATTTTAGCTTGAGTTCTGATATTTGTGCCAAGTAATAGGCATCGTAAATAAGGAAAATGGATGATTTTTATATGGGAGTTGTTATTTTTTTTTTTGAAAATTTCAAAGTATATATCTAAAATAATATTCAGATAAACAATATATTTCAAGTTACGAGAAATATTTTTATATACAAACTTTTAAAAAAATAGCGTGAGAAAATTTGTAATTTATTGAATGAAAAGCAGCAAAAAAATTGGTTATGAAATCAAGTAACTATATATATTTTTTTTAAGAAAAAAGTTATTTATTGCGGCATAAGAAATGTATGATTTAAACAAAAATAATATACAATTTAAAAGCTAATATATGGCATATTTAGTTAGATACTGTACATAGTTTTTTGCTGTTGAGACTATTAAATTCTTTACATATTTGTTTTCGCATAAAAAAACAACCCTGAGGAATTTGATCTAATATAATTAGACTAATAATGTTTGCTTCCATAAAAAAATATTAAAGTATTAGTACTTAGGATTTAGATAGTTATCTAAACTAATTTAAACATCTAAAATTTGTCTTCTTTGTTTTTTCTCCCAAGCAAATTTGCTACAACACTATTTATAATAGCAACTATAGATATAACTCAATGTTTTAGTTATATACTGTTTTTATTAATTTTATGTACTTAAATTTTCCTCAGAAACCTTCAAATCATTAACAATATGTCACTACTTTTTCATCTAATTTACTTAACGTATGTTATCTTTCAAAATAATACTATTGGTTCTGAGGATTAAATAATAAACAAGTTTTTTTGTTAGAATACCCAAAGGGGATTCCCGAATGCATTCTTATATTTTATTTAGTTCGGGCAAAATTTAAAATGTTCATAAAAGTGAAAACATAAATTCTCAATTACATCTGATTAAAAAAATAAATAAGCCAAATTTAAAACAAAACGAAGAATAAATTACTAGCATTCCCTGAAGAGACTTCATTTATCCTTTCTTTAGAATAATAACATTCGGAAAATTTTAGTGAGTATTTTTAAGGCTACTTATAACTGAATTGCAGAACGTTAAGCATTCAATGAAATGCTTAAGAATCAGTGTACCACATTCCAAAGGTAATTTACCGTACGATCTTTATTTACAATAGTATGCTTGGAAAATATTCATTTAAACAAACTTTTACTGCTATTTTCCTTTGAACCATTTGTGTTGTAAATTAAACCTGCCTTTGGAATAAGATAATCTCTTTTACCTATCGCTAATGAAATTTAAATTCCCTTGAAACTATCAACGAGGTATTTTGGAAGCTTAAAGCGAAGTATTTACTTTGTCTATTGCACACAATTCTAACCAATCGATTCTGGTGGATACATTTGAATACAATTTCCTGTGATATTTTCTACGAATTTAAAAAGCAAACAAAAGAACAAAATAAGTAGAAATCAAGCATATTCACATCTTTCAAATCACTTCGCCAAATACGAACCTGCCATTTGATATTAAGCAAATATTATGTCAAATACAGTGCTCTACTGAGGTTATCAAAATACCAACAAATAGCTTAGTATTGTAAAATAGCTTAGAAATTATTTCATTTAGTTAGTATTGATCGAATGCTAGCTTAACACTAGCACGTTCGTCGGTGTTAATTGGACACCGGAGCCAGTTTACTCTGTTCTCATTTCCGCATTTTTAACAGGAATTTGAAAATTTTTTGTGACTTTTAATCAGTTTCCCTAGTGATTACAAAGAAAAAGATTTGTGCTTCTAGGTTAATTAGGAGTGATTTTGCAATTAAATATACCTAAAACGTCCGCTAGTGTTATTTCGACACCAAGGCAATTTATCATTATAAAAAGCTGTATAGTTCAACAAACTATAGTTCTCACTAAGTATACACAATAAGTAAAACAAACTTCCCAAAGTCATCGCACATTTCTTTGGCCTTTAATGCAGTGTTATTAAGAGCAGTGGAAATGAATCAATTATATTAAAATTGTTGTGTCTAAATATTTCGTTACATATTATTCGCTTATATGTGCTTAAAACAGTGTTTCTCAAATTGTGGTGCGCGCCCCCTGGGGGGCACGAGCATATTGAAAATAAAAGGCTTAAAAAAATAATTTTTTTGGAATGAAGTAAAACAAAATGCTTTCTGACATAATAAAAAATGCACATTTACACTGATATAATTTATTTTTATCATCAAAAATAAAAGATTCCACTTCAAACGCTCATTAGCCATTTCTGATCCTATAACCAAATAAAAAAAGGCATTTAGTTTGCTTTACTGTAATCCTACGATGTGAGATTTTTTTATTACGTTTCTTTTAACCTCTAAAGTACTACTTTTGATTTTATCATATATTTGAACATCAAACTTTTTGGTATGTTTCACTCCGTCTTTTTTTCTTTTAGGAAAGTTGTAAATAATATTTTTCTGTTGCTTTTTTTCCCATGTGAAGGAGTTTTATGATATATGGATAAGCATATTGAGCACTTTGAAGGATTATTTGGCCAAGATGTATTTTTATGAGTATTCTGAAACATATAATGCATAATGAAAAACTTTTTATGAAATTATTTTTTAGAACATGCTACAGTTTCCACATGAACAATTTTGTGGTTTTGATTGCTGTGTTGTACGACTTATTATGGGTTATAAATATAAATGAGCAGAATATAGAAAAACACAAAGAAGAAAAAGCTCAAAATGCTATTTGTAGACCATCAAACGACAGCAAAACTACAAAAACGTTAACAAAATATAACAGTTTTGCTGAAAAATAACGTTCCTGTGTTGTTAGCGAAAAGAGTCTGTGATTTATGTCCTTTATTAAGAACACGCATTTTTGGAACATTTTCTTTAGTTTTATTGGATTTTTTCTCAAATTATCGGCGAAAAATTGAAAAGTCCTTGAAAGTAGGTAAGTATATTTTCTCTTAATTAAATTATTCACTGGAATTGTAATTTTTATCGTGTCTAGTAAAAATAATTGTAAAATAAATTATAGTTTTAAAACAAAATAAAAACACGCTTTTATAGTGAATGGAACTAAAAAGTGAAAAATATAAAAATATATATTATTTAAAAGTATAACATATACAATACGGTGTTAATTTGTACGGTTTATAATTTTGATCGTATTGTAGCTTTAGCGCCAAAGGGCATTATTATTGCATTCAATACATTATTAATTTTAGAGGGGGGGGGGCGATAAAAGTTATGATTGAAAATTGGGTCGCCAGTAGTGAAAGTTTGAGAACCACTGGCTTAAAAAAAATCATTCGATTTTCAAACCTAGTGCAGAACAGACAGCCTGAAACGATAGCTCTTAGAAAAGGTCTAAGCCCTAATGAAACTGATAATTTGTTGCGAGAGTTTTCTGAGAAGGAATTGGCTTTAATTTAGATTCCTATGAAGACAAAAGATAGAACGAAATTGACTGAGAAGAGTCAGAAGAAAGTATAAATGTAGTTCCTGTAAATCCTGATATATATGTCATTAAAGAAGACACATAATGGATTCCGCATAATATTAATGTTCCTAGCAAATTTGCGACTCGAAATATTTTGCGACAAAGCAGTGGCTCAAAAAGCTTCACGAAACATAATGTCTACGTCATTTTTTTATGATATAAAGGTTAATAATATATTATTACATGAAATAATATTAAAAAGTCTTAAAACGAAACCCTACTCAACAGTAGTTTTACAATTATTTAGTTAAGACAATTACTTGATATATTTTATATCGCTGTATCGAAACGACACTGGTGGACGTTTAAGGGTAATCGAAATCCCGGAGGTTAAAGCAGCGTTTCTGAAACTGTAGGGACCTAGTATATCAAAAAATCGTAAATAAAGGAATATTTAAAAAAATATATATTAATTTACTGAAAGAAAGCAAAACAAAATACACTCTAAACTATGTAACCTATCATAATAACTAATAACTTAAAACATAATATAATAACATAATAAATTATAGTATAAGTAAAAAGTAAAGTACTTATTACTTAAGGTATCCGACTACTTTCGGAACCATGATTTTGCAAAAGTGTATAAATGGATAACATTTTTGATATTTAGTGTCAATTAGATTAGAAAATGTATATAAAATTGTTTTAATAATAGTATTACAATTAAAAATTATTTAAGTACAATATTTTCACAAAATATTAACACAGAATGACCTAATTTCAAAATGTTCTCCTTTTGTGAAAAATGCTTCTATTATAATAATATTTTGCCTGTATATAGCTCAGACCTCTATACAGAGACTAAACTAGAATTTTTGAAATATATAACTTAGAAGTGGGTTTATCCATGTTGTACGGCAACAGAGGGAAGACATTTTACGAAAAAAACGCCGATAATTATTTCAATTGGTTGTAACTCTGAAAATAATGTGATTTTTTCAAAACCCATAGTTGAGCCTCTGTATAGAGGTCTGAGCTATATACAGGCAAAATATTATTATAATCGAATCATTTTGCACAAAAGAAGAACATTTTAAAAAAGGGTTATTCTAAGATAATTTTTGGCCGAAATATTGTATTTAAATTTTGTTTTTGTCAAAATGTCCTTAAAACAATTTTATACATCTATTCTAATCTAAATGACACTAAATATCATGAAAATTATCCTTTTATGCGCCTTTTTAAAATAACGGTTCCGAACGTAGTCGTATACTTTAAAAATAACATCCACGAATTTTAATACTTATAATGATAATTTGTACAGTTTATATTTAAGACCGTATTGTAGTTTATCGTCAAAGTACATTATTATAGCATTCAGTGTATTTTCATTATATGGGGGATGGGCGATCAAAATTCTGATTTAAAATTGGGTCGTCAATATTGAAAGTTTCAGAAGCACTGTCTTAAAAAACATTTTCTAACTTTTATCAAAAATATCTTAAAGTATGTATATATAATTGTTATACATTCTATTTGAAAGATATAAATTTTTTGAATACTAAGGATTATGATGGCTAATTTAAATTTTAGAAATAAGAAAGAAACAAACATGACTGTTGGTGCATTTATAAAGATTGAAGGTGAAGGGTTGCTTTTTCAAAGTAGGTTTTAACCAGTTTTATGGCAAGCCAACCTTACCCTCTATAGTTTATATTACTGTTATCATATGATCTACAGGGAACAGCGCAACAGATACAATCAATCCAACATTGTTGACAGAAAGACACTTAAGTAGTTGATGGAATCATGGTATGGAGAGGATTTCTCTCAGCAGTTACAATGATCTGCATGTGATCTGCTTGAGCACCAGAATTTAGAACGGATGGAATGGCCATCTCAATCTCTAGACCTAAATCTGATACAGAATATTTTGGACGACCTTGGCACATTCGTAGCTACTTAAAGATGCCCTCCAGATTCATTTCATGTTCTCGAACAATGGTGTCAAGGTTTCGTGCCTCATTTCGGTGTTTGAAAATTTAATTAGCAACATTTATGCGATGAAAACATTGGCTTTAGAGAGGGATGCATTCCTGATTAGAACCCCTTTTTATTTAGCAGATAATGTGCTGTACAAATATCAAAAGATTAAAATTACTGACTACTGTGGCGGGAGAATGATTATAACATCAAAAGTTAGTGTAGGCATCATTGCTGCCTAATACCTCTGCTACACACCTCGTCAAATAATCAAAGTGGCGTTGGATGTATTCTTGGGGTATAGCAGTTCATGCAATTTTCACATATTGCCAAAGTTTATCTGATGATGTAGTGGGTTGTGTATCCTGTACCAGTCGTTGTAAAAGCACGGACCACATATTTTCAATTGACTATAGTTCGAGACAACAAACAGAAAAAGGAAACAGTTCAATCTAATGGGTACGTGGTTGCACATTACACTGTTGGAATATGGTTGATGGCAAGCACTGAATATATGAGAGGACTACGGGCTCCAACACCTCAGAGATATAGCTTTGGATGTTCAATGTACTGGCTGTGCGTAATAGAGGGGTGCGGCACTGAAATCCAATACCATCCCAAACCATGATATAGGTTGCAAAACCAGTAAGGCGATGCATAAAGCAACAGTTTATAAACCTCTCACCAAGGTGTCTCTAATTTCGAATCCGACTATAGTAATGATGCAGACAGAAGCGGAATTTTTCAGTAAACACGATGCCGTTCCATTCCGTTTTTCATGTCCGTCGTTCATCTCACCATTGGTGACGCAAACACCCATAGTTTCCAGTCTAGGATTTACGATGCAATGGACGCCTTGTGAACATTCCGCTCTGCCGCAAACGGTGCCGAATAATGCAAGCGGCCCCCGAAGGATTCGTACCAGACTGAATGCCTTGTGATAATTTTTGTTATGTGGCTGCGTGACCTGTCCCTGTCATGTGTACAATCTGCTCCCTCAGTCTGTCGTTTTCTCCTGAGATGACAGATCCACATCACACTTACTTGGATTTGTCGAACAATGTGACTTATTTCTCTGAAGACTTCTACACTTTTTCGGTGGAATTCAGAAACTTGGTGAAATGACCCTCAATGTCTTCCACGAGGCATATCTAAACAGCTTATGAAAAAAAATACAGTTGACGTACATCAAATTATTGGTCTTTTCTCTTCTTATATAGCGCTTGCGGGTTGCTCTATGGTCACCCGTGATGTATATCTGAGCTATAATGCTAATGATTTGCATATACCATCACCACCAACGCACGATGAAATTTTATATGGTTTGCATGTTTCCTTCAGGGTGTTGCACTTTGTGCAACCAGCAGTGTATATGTAAATAAAATGTACTCTAATAAACTTAATTTTGACGAATATATTTTTTGTTTGCTTTTGCAATATTCTTTCAAACGAAATTCTTAGAACACGAAAAATATTTCAGTCCCCTCAGTTTCGAGTAAAATTATTTTCGCTGTATTTTTTTACTTCTCCATTCCGCACAAAATCTTTACTTTACATCCTATTTCATAGGATTGAAAATTGTACATATAAAAGTTTGGTATTCTTGTCTAATGAATTTCTATATACTACGAAGCAATGATTTGGGAAAATGTCATGACATAGCATTATAAATACAAATTTCTTATATGTTCTGGTTTTAGCTGACATATGATAGTCTCCATATAAAAAGGAATATCCGATAAGTGTGTTATGGATATTCCTTCCCCAGATGAGAGAAGATGGTCGGTAATCTTTCCGAGAATGTAAGTATTCTCCAAATAAGAAATTAGATAATGTCGTAAAACATGATACTGTAGTACCCTGGCCTTAGAAAAATTTAGGTCATAATAGGTATACCTTAGAAGCATATCTTTATTTTTTGTTACTTCTTGTATTAAAATATGAACTGTTATTTTTGCAATGATATTCATAATATCAATAATATTTATAGATATATTTGGATCAAAACAAATTAATATACTTACTTGTACATAAACATATTAAACCGGAAATTAATGTTATTGCAAATATAACAATATCTATATAAAATAATTAACTGAAATAACTAAGTTTTATTAAAAAAACTGCTTAAATCTGTCGCAAACATTTTAACTTTGGATAAAAATTGCAGATATGCATTAAAAAGTATACATTAAAAGAAACTTGCTCATATTTTCTTCCTGGTAGGAAATGCAGTTAATGATTATAAAAAATTTTTTAGTAGGAGTTTTATTTTCTGTCAAAAAAGAACCAAAGCTTGATAAACATTCCTTAAAAACTAGTAATTCAAAAACAAATTTTTACAAAGATTTAATACGCATTAAAAAAAGAATTATAATTACTTGTGAGTTAATATCCGTACATACTGAGAAAAGTGAAAAATTATGTGTTTGGTTATATCATCTTTTACAAGTCAGTAATAATTTGTGCTATTAAGTTTCTTTTTTTAATTTTCATGCATTTTCGTCTCAATTTAGAAACATATTAACTCTCTCTTCAGTTGCATGTTCTTAAGCATTTAAGTACTAACAAAATGCCTATGTAAAAATAATAATATTTCTTAACTTAAATTCAGACGTGTCAGAAAAATAAATTTAAAGTTTCTCATATTTTTGCCATGTATCTCTAATTCAAGTTTCAAAAAATATTTAAATTACCTTATAACTTGAAAGACAGATCTTTGCGTATAAAATATTTGAACTTATGATTAATTAGTGAATAAAAATAAAAATAATTAAAATAAAAATAAATAATACTGGGTACATGCGAATAATTCAGAATATTTTTTAATTCCATTAAATGTTTGAAAAATTAAATTTCTTAAAGGAAGTGTGGGATTTTGAGAGTAGAATAACTTCATAAATCTCTCTGTGAATTGTTTCATCTCTCAAATTATGTAATATATTTTAATTAATATTTTAAGGTGAACCAAGGTATCTATAAAAAAAGCCTACCTTTTTATATTCATATAACCATTAATTATCCTTTTAAAAATTAAATTTGTAATTAGAAGTGCATGCAGAATTTTAATATCAAAGAAATACTTGCATAGGAAACTATACATAGTTTTTATGTATTCATTGGTATAAATACACAGTATAACTAAGACTCTAAGTAACGCCATTTTGGAAATAGAAAACAAGTAGTTAAGCAAACATTTTTAGAAGAGGAAATTGATTTTTCTCTATCGCTTTTGATTATGCAAAACTACGTTAATTTGGAAAATTAAAGAAATATTTTGTAAATAAAGAATACAAATTACATTTAAAAACATAAAAACAATATAAGAAAGTGTTTAACATATAAAACAAGTTATAGAAAAAGAAATTAAAATTCTTATTAAAATTTAAGGAAAAAAACAAATTAAATTTGTAGAGACACAATAGGAGGAAAACTGTGTAGATGTCAAGATGTTAAATTTTAGCAGATCCTACGTTGTATACTTTATGAATTTGAATTCATGTGCAATATTTAATGTTAATGTATGAGTATTTATTGCCTATTTTAAACATCGGTAAATATTATTTTAATGATACATAAAACTATTTTAATTTTTATTATTAAAACTGAATTAAATAAAAGGACATAAAATGTGTTCTAATCTTTTGACCAGGTTTTTAAACATAAATAAATGGAACATTCTATTTAAAAACGTATTAAATCTTTTTATTGAGGAATGCAGGCATTATAGTTATATTTTATATATTTTATTGACCTACGTATGCATGTTTATCTCTTTTTTTAAAAAGATATATGTTTTAAATACTTTTTTTTAAACTAAAAATTAATTTTTTTCTGGGATTTATCTCATTTTTAAGCTAGGAAATTTATTAAAATAAATTGTTTTTATTTATTATTAATATACAAACTAATATATATTAACATCTATTTAATATATTTGACCTTATTTTGAATAATTACGTAAGTTCTAGAACTCTGATCTAAGCAGATTTATCCATAGTTAATAATGAATTAAATTTGTGCTTATTATTTTAAAACTCTCTCGTACATTCTCAGTGAAAACTAAAACAAAATTATTTATTTTTTTTTTTTTTTTTTTTTTAAATATTTTTGCGTCTTTTCAAACGAAACAATTTACCAGAAAAGTGTAAATACATACTTGTAACATACACAATGCTTTTGTTAAAATTTCAGAGAATTATCTCTCAGGTACGAAATTTTTCCTAAAATTTTGATACAATCAGGAGGAATCAGAAATTGTATTAGAATTTTTGTAATCAGAAATTTTTGTATCAGAAATTAGACAAAAAGAAGAAGGAAAGAGACAAATTTTTTGAATGCTTAAAATTACTACGCATTCTTCTTAGAATGAATTCTTACAGTATCCGAACAGAAAAACAAAAACTAATTTTACATTTCTTAGGAATTTGAAAAAGATCATGTAGAAACATGAAAAAGAAAAGATTGGGAAGCAAATGAATTAAACGTTTTATCAGAATATGTATTGTTAAATGGAGCAGATGTATATTTATTACATTCGAATGAAATTAATTATTCTACTTAACAAAAAAAAAAAAAACTATTATAACCATGTAAGTACTGTGTGAAGTTGGTTACCTGATAAATTAAATTAAGGCAACAAACGCAAATTCAATAACATATTACTTTATATTTGCTTTAATACAATATTTAAAGTTATTTTTAAGACAAATTATTATAGATATATACGTAAATAAATATTGTTATGCAAAATTGTGCCTATACGCTTAATTCTGTTATTGCCCAAATTTTATGAATACGATCAAAAAAATTTCGTCCCTAGGGTAATAAAATGTAATATTGATTTTATAAAAATTCGTTTAGTAATTAAATAGGTAGTTATACATTAGATATATTTTTGTATTCACCTTTAAAAACGATATGCATGAGAATCATTAATATTGAAATTTCTATACACTGAAGTGCCACTGAATTAAGAATATATACCTAGTAACAAACTGGGTTTCCTCTGGACTTGATAACGGCTGCCACGTGACGAGGAATAAATTCAAAAAGTTTCAGGAAACGTTCCACTGGAATAACTTTCCAAATATTGGCTAAAACTGTCCATAATTCAGTAAGGTTCGTTGGTGCAGAGGTGCTGCCTTTCACAAACACGACTTGTTCCAAGACATCCCAAAGATGTTCAATAGGATTAATGTCAGGGTTTTTAGGTGACCAATTTATGACAGAAAATTCAGAGGAATGCTCATCCAACCATCCAGTAGCCAACTGAAACTTGTGAGAGGAACAGTTGTCTTGCTGGAAAACTCCACTACTGTGCGGATAACAGAACAGCATAAACGGATGTAGGTGACTACCCAGTGACTCTAGGTACCGAATTGCATTAAGGGAGTTTGGTACTCGGACCAATCCCAAACAGTGCAACGGAGAAACACCCCAGACCATGATTGAACCACCATGCCTTCGTACAGTTCCAACTTGGCAGGCAGGATCCATGGCTTCATGAGCCTCACACCGTATTTTCTGCCTCCCGTTAGCATTAAGTACTCGGAATCGAGACTCATCGCTCCATGTTACTCGTTTCCAGTCCTCTACACACCAGTATTTGTGCTCTCTTGCCCAGAGAAGACGTGCAGTCCGATAGCGAGCATTGAGCAATGGTACTTTCTTATGTCGATGGCTCCCGAAATCCATACGGGGAAGCGAGATTTGCACAGTCCGTTTACTGTCTTTACGACTGGCACCGTCATTCAACTGGATGGTAATTTGAGCTAATATTCGGCTTCGCTGGCTACGTACACTACAACTGAGACGTCTCTTACCACGCACTGTCAAGGCTCATTTCCCTTTACAGTTTGCCCGATCGCTAGTTTTTTTCACCACCATCTACGTATTCTTCGTATACTATTAACACCTGTTGACCATAAAAGTCCTAGCTGTCTTACGATTTCGGAAATTGAATGGCCCATGCATCGCGCACCTACGATTTGTCCACGATTGAAGGCGTCTAAATCAGGCAGTTTACACATGCTGGTAATCCTAACAACTAATTCAGAATGACCACAGTACGCGCTTTATATGCATTTACCACAGCAACCTCAATTATGCATAAATGAAGCTCAGTGCCATACAATTTGCATATAGCCCTTGTTATTCTTAATTCAGTTCCACTTGAGTGGATATCGTTATTATTATAAATTTCTGTATTGGGAAACAAATTCAAGAAGAAATTTCCAGGTTTGAGATACATATGTAACATTTTGCCTTTAATAAATTGCCTAGTTTGGAGAAAATTGAATAATTTTATTCCTACATTTATATGTATAAATTCTTGTTTAAAAAATGCATTTCTTCTACGGATTATTGTAATAATGCTTCTATTAGATTTTATTCAATTCGTGTTTTTCACAAATATACTTCATTTTAACTATGTTTTCTATTTTTAATTTATGATCAAAATTCAATATAAAGACTGAATGTATTTTATTTACTGGTATGAGCGTGGAAATTATAATTAGATTACATTATTAACAAAATCACAATACGTGAGTTAAATATGTGAGTCATGTTTTTATAATGTGCTCTTCTTTCAACATTATTTCTCCTTTTCTATAATATGGACCCTGTATTTTACTCCCAATACGTAAATTATTTAAAGCATATCTTAGTAGGTAATTAACAAATTAAATGGTTCACAAACATGAAATTATATTTATGGGGATTTAATTAATCATAGTATTATATCTTAGTTTATATAGTTATTTAAGTTCATGGACATTCAAACGTGAACTTTAATTCATCACCTTCATTGGCACTAAATACAGAAAATTTGCATGTTCAGTCAAATTTTGTCAACGAAGTATTGAATTAAAGTAAGTTGATTATTGAGCTAAAGTCAAAACTAAAATGCATTCAAACAGAGTTTTAATAGCTTAGTTCATATGTAAAGGGTCTGTATAAATATGTGTTAATACATTACACATGTTACCGACTTACACAATTTCCTTTTCATTTTTTTCTTTTTTTAACAATTTTCATAAAATTCAAAAAACAAATTGTTAGAAAGAGTAAAAGAACTTATGAGCAAAGTATTCTGAAAGCTTTAATAACCAATGGAGATTATATTTGTTTAATTATGTCTTTCAATGCAGCGAGATGGTACTAGATTGCAATGGGTTTTTAACTGACCTTTCTATCCTAAGTTTCAAGAGGGATATAATAAAAGATCTGTTTGTAAGATACCTGCTGTGTTGGCGTTCACTCATATGAACCAGTCTCTTTTTACTTTTATTGTTTCTTCTTGTGCAATCTGTTTTTAGACTCCAGCACTGATTCGATCATAAGTTTGCTATACGTAAATGCCATAAATGATTTATGATAATTTTCGTGTTATATCAAACTTTTGCCCC
>BMAV01000441.1:0-41323 GCA_019973955.1 Trichonephila inaurata madagascariensis
CCCGACACCCCCGTCAAAGAAGCCAAGGAGAGAATTCATCAAAGTCCTTGTTGAAAGAAGACTTCTTGCAAAACAAATGAACATCTCAAAAAGGAAAAATACATTACATTTTAAACAAAGACCTTAGACTAAGAGGTTATCGATGAATAACTGGCCATTTTTGCTAAGGAATTAAAGCACCAGAAGTATACCTTAAAGGAATAGTACTGTTACGGTAGCATGCTCACAATAGCCGAAGACAAATTCTCTTTTCGAAATTGGAGAATCTTTCAATTGCTTGACCTCCTGAGTGGAGTGTCTAAGGCAGGGGTGGGAGGACTTTTTCAGAGACGGGGCTACTTCAAATGATTTCAAGGTGCTGCGGTCCATCCAGTGGCGTAGGTGTGGCCATTCTATATTGAAATTGTATTTTTCTTTTTTAAAAATTATTTTCAACATTGTACCCCTCTGTTAAAATATGTCAGATTACTATTCTTACTACAAAAACACAAATAATACAAAATTGTCATGTTGAATGCCTGAACAACTATGTGACTGCTAGACTGTGGACATAGTCAATCAGCTAGCAGAGAGCATACGTGATCCGATGAACTGAAACCAACGCATGTACTTAATTTGTTCGCTGCCGAATCCCGCGTTGTCGCAGAACATGACATCGACACGAGAATCGAATCCCGAGAAAGGGCGGTGTGTGGAATGATGTCTCAAGAGCCAATCCCATGTTATCGCGAGAAGAGCTGACCCTTAACATTTATTCTTCCCTTCAGTCGCATGTGGGGAAAAAATTCTTTTATATGACTGGCATCGCTGTGTCCCCCCCTCCCCGGGGGAGTGAACGTGTTAAGCTCTTTGTTCCTTCCATGAAGGTAAAAGCCCGCATTGATCGAATCATTTGCTTAAGAAAATTTGGGCCCATCGATAGTAAAAATTTATTGCATCAGCGGGCATCGGTCTAATAAATATGTTTATTTTAATATGCGCGTTTTAGGTCTTAGTAAAGGCAGTCACCTCAAAATGTCTTGGTGATCCACCGGTCGAACGTGATCGACTTAATGTCCATCCCTGGTCTAAGAAGCTATAGAGAAAAAAGCACTTGTAGAGCTTTCCATCCGGCCTCCCCAATAGTTTGGTGGGGTGTCAACTATCAAGGAGTCTCAGAAATTCTTTTTTGCCGGAAATGAGAGAAAACTATTGCAAAAGTTTTTAAAAAATATTTTCATAACCTATGTGAAGGCCCCAACAAACTTAACGAAACGATTGGACTTTTTTAACAGAATCTGCCCTGCTCATGGGGGAAAGTGACCCAGTGGTGGCCGAAAAGAATGCGGACTTCGGACCAAGGTTGTCCAACAGTCCGAATTTAAATCTACCCGACTATAAATTGTGGAAAGTGTTGGAGGCAAAGGTGTGCCAAAAACGTCATCCTATATGAACAATCTTAAACATTCTTTTTAAAGGGAAAACAGCAAAAAATTTCCCAACAGAGATATTTTCGCCCGAAATTTTGGCCCAAAGAGCTTAAAACTTGAACGGGCAAAAAATTTATCATTTTGGAAAAAAATTTTTAAATACTAAATTTAAAAAAAAAAATACAACTTTAAGATTTAGTTTTAAAAATCTGATTTCAATTTTTTTTTATTTTAACTCCTTTATAATTATAGTAGAACTTACGGCACAATTAGGTAGATGCAAAACAAAGAAAAATATTGTAAAACGATACCATAATCTTCTTTGTTTTTGTTTCATTGAGTAATTGGAATCAATCAGTTGATTTAATATCTTATGAGCATTTTGTCCTAAAATAATTGTAATTGTATAATTTTTAATGATGCTTTTTACATGTACTCCTTAAAATTGTAAGTGTAACACTATGAAGAATGTGTGTATATGTGCAAATGGAAACGGTAGAAGTAACACTTATACAAATGATTAACATATATATGCATTAGAAAACTGTTTATTCTGTATTTAATACAACAACTACAGACCTCTAAATGGCGAGGCATTCAGTCAACAAGGCCATTGATCGTATTCTGAGATATTCCTTGTTATGCCCAGTCCACTGCAGATCTTAGTTCCTCTGCAGCACGCGAATGTAGAGACCGGTTACTTCATGTCCAATACTAAATGAAAGCAGGCAAGGGAAGAACCTGTTGCTGTATGTGATCTCATTACCTCTGTATTGATTCCACTTAAACACTTTCAACAAATAACTTTTATTGTAGAACCGCATCAAAACATTATTCCTCTTTAAACCTGTCCTCTCTGTCCACTTCCCCACTTTGCTAGGGATACAGTTTGCATCTGTTGAAGAAAACTATCTATTTCCTATCACTGTTTAATGTCATATTTTTTTTTTTAGGACAGGGATGACAGAAATGTCTACAGTTCTGAAAAGTGTGCAAGACACTTGGAATAAATTTTCTGGTAAATGCAAAAAGGACGTTTATGATGAGAATTATATCCAGGCTTTCAATGAGAGCATCCTAAAATTTACTGAAGCTACAACTCTGCCAGATACTAGCAGAGTAATAGACTCATTGGTGGAAGCAGTATGTACAGTCAGTCCTCATTATTCTTATATTCCTGGGAATTCGGAAGGTTTGTTGAATTATTGGTTTTCCCAAAGAATACCAAAAACTTATTTGGAGTACAGTATAAGAAAGTATATCACGTTCGACTGTGATGTAGAAAAATATTTGAATAAAGGAAATGAATAAAAAGAATTCCTAAAGTAAACAACAGAAATTTATGTGTAAGAAAATGCTGTTATATTTAGAATATGTTTACATGTTTATCTGTTTACCATCTTTGTGTTTTAACTTAACAACTAATCAATGACATTTGATTTTATTGACATTTTGACTTTTATTACACATTTTGTAAAGAACAATTTAAAACATGTAACAAAAAAAAAAAACTCAAAAGTCAGTCAAATATGTTCTGTTGCGGAATATCATGTCGCTGTTATATATGTTGCAGGGAAATGATAAAATTAAGGATTTTTGATTAGTTCACGGAAGATGTTAAAAAAAGAACTCTTTGGGTAATTTTTCTGAAGAAACTAAAGGATTTTTCAAATACCTGAATAGTTTAAGTGAAAAGATGAAATGAATGTCAGAGAACTCAAGCAGCCCTATTTTCGCTTGTCTACCCTATTGGTCCCTTCCCCCAAAAGCCATACCTCTCTTTCACCGCCATCCTGTCAACCCCAGCCTCATCGCAGTACCAGATAAGGAGCGGAGGGATGCGTCCGCATCCCAGTCTCCTGAGGATAGCAGTAGCAGCAGTATATATATATTTTCGCTTGTTACCACTCCCCTGTAACTCCTCTCCACTTTCCCGGACCACCGGGACGCCCCAAAATTTTGAAAAGGCTGCGCGCATTTTTATTACTGTTTTCTATATTTCGAGTATTTTTTTAAATACCTACCTACCTAAAAAGATGTTCAGATATAGTAAAATCTGACTAAATTTGTATCTGAAAAGCATTTTAATAAAACTATCAGGACGTTTTTGAAAAAGAAAAACCTTAGTTAACTCGCGAAAGGATCGAATACGCTGCAAAAATAATTGAACAATTTAAAGTAGCACCACTACGTAAACTGCAACGGACACATATTTCGCGAAACAAATCAGTCAACCTGCTATAGAGGAAGAAATAAAATGCTATATAGTTTGAAATCGAAAAACCTAATATCTATATATACTTAAGTTATACAGGAATGTTTAACGCTGTCCAAGGTATGTCACTCTAAAAAAAATGTTTCCAAACAAAGGCAAAGTGTTTACCCAATTGTATCTAGTGACTTAAATCAAGATGGCTAAGTTCATTTAAATGACTCGCAGTTGACTCCAGATAGAAACCAGAAATGGCTATTAAACTGCCAGGACCACGCACTGAAATTCTGAATTTTTCCCTAAACATGGATTTGATCAAATCACTGATTTTCTTCAGGAAATGACTCAAAGAGGTTTTATTTTAACATCATCCGTGAATTCATCATATCCCTCAGGGATTTGGTCAAATTCCCAATTTCATCGTATCCTTGCGACATATAAACGCCATCGATTGTTATCGGCCACTTTGAATTGAAATTATTTTCGATACTTTGAATATTTAGTACAGCTACCTAGTGTTGAAAGAGAAAAAAAATAAATAACGCATTGATGACTTTCAAATCAACATTGATCACTTGAAAGTAATAGAAATGTCCATGTCTGTTATAATGATTTGGAAAATTTTCCACGAATCCATTCAGTGGCGCACACAAGAAGGTCTGTCCCCGGGACCCCCCTCCCCCCAGCCCTTGATTTTTTTCATCTATTGATTATAATCCTCTGTATATAGTACAAAAATTTATTAAAGTATTTTTTTTATTTAATTTTTTAATTAAAGCTACTTATTTGTTCAAAAATTCATTTTATTTTTTTTGTTCCCGAAAACCCGACAAAATCAAAAGAATATGCAGGACAACGTATTGGAGCATGATATGAGAATAGTGAACTTTCGACCCCCCTTTAAAAATTCCTGTGTGCGCCACTGATACCGAGCAAGACATTATGTCCTATGCAGAAATTACTGCTGCTGTGTGTGTTTCCAAGTTGATGAAAATATACTGAAAAATGATGAAGACGTTAACGATGTGGATACCATACAAACTCTTCTAAAATATCACATAGTGAGGGACTAAAGGCTGTCGAAACCTACCTTCAGTATTTTGAACAACAAGGTGCATTGGTAATGGACTTATTGTTCCTTCGTCATCTTCGTGATGAAGAAGCAGAACTTTTAGTGCAGTGCTAAAGACAATAGAACATTACGCATTTCTATAAAACAAGAACAGTTTTTGCAGGCAATATGCGATATCCTCAGCTTGGAAAATAACGGCCATTTTCCTTTTATCTTCTAAAAATCCATATTTTTCTAAAATTTCACTAACTAATTAAACATCGATCACATTTGTACTTAATTCGAACCTGGAGATTATAAATAAACGTAAGTCTAGCTACTGGAGAAACCACAGAAAATACGGATTTTGGGGCATTAGAACAAGGCATTTTGGCAAGAACTATCGAGATCAATATTGAATCAAACAGGAAGAATCCGCGAACACAGCAGGGAGTCGGACAGTAATTATCCTAAAATTTTGAATATGAAATGAAAGGAGTAAAATATTACATTTCTTGAAGCAGTAAAGCATCCTTCAGTTTTCAAAAAAATGTTCCAAGAGCATCATAATCTTATAATTATTTGATTTTCTTAATAAATTAAAATTTTAAATTGTATTATTAGTTTATGAGACTTGTAACAATAGTATATATTTGTATTAATTTTGAAAAATATAAAAAGAAGTGCTAAAACAGTTTCATAAAGCTGTATCGCAAATTTATTTTTTAGAATGATTGTTTTAATTACCATACAAAATAGATGTAAAAAAAGAGGATCTATGTAAATTCTTCATAAATAAATAAATGCCTATTATTTATGTTTTACATTGTTTGTATTAGAGAAAAAGATTTAAAAATAATATGCGTATTAAAAAGTACTCCATCAAAGTACTTCAATGATTTCAGTTGTTTAATGCTTAAAAGCTAATAAAGATAAACTCAGATTTGTAATTGATAACACAAAATCGAAGGAAATATTATTTTATACAAATATTTTTCCATGTGTAATATGTTCTATACATAAAACGCCTTGAATTTAGTTCATTGGACTAAATTCATGTGACGTCACGATCACGTGACACTTGGGTCACGTAAATATGTTGTCATTTGTTTACCAATATTGCTACGACTATTTTGCTCTAACATTTTTACATTCTACTTTCTAAAATGTCTTTTTCTGCAGTAAATGGTTACTCGATCAGTAAAAGGAAAGGATAATTGTAGGGAAAAAAATCATGTTTTAATTCCCGGTAAAAAATACGAGTGTTTTGAAAACATGGATAAGACTGATGAAGCGTGAGAATTACAAACCATTTCCTCGCTGTTTTTTATGTGTTGTGACCACTTTGAAGAGGAATGGTTTCAGTACTAATCATTTACGAATCGTCGTCAGCTAAAACCGAGCTCCATTCTCACTATTTTTGTCTTCACAAAAGAAACCTCTTCTAAAGGGATTTTGGATAGATATAAACTTCTACAAGAATGTAAATACTTCAAAGCAAATTTTTGTTTATTTTAAATAAAATTATATAGAGAAACGTAAAATATGTTAGTTAATTTAAAAGCAAATTTTAGTTTATTTTAAAATAAGTTATATAGCGTACACTTATAAAAAGATAAAATATTTTTGGAAACAAATTTTTTTTTTTAAACACATCTTCAGGTCAACAGGGGGTACTTCTGTATTTTTATCAAAATTAGAACAAAAGAATCTGATTGTAATCTACATCCCATATAAAACAAGTATATATATTTTTGTGTGTGTGTAATTATATTTTTATCAAATTTTATATTATTACAGGGAAAAAAAACATTTTCGAGAAGCATTCACTACAGAAATGGAAAAATATCTTAATTTACTACCTTCATTAATGTTTATACTTGATGATGACTCAAGTACCATTTTCATAAATCAAAATTATCATTTACCAAATTTAAAATTACATGTAAAAAGTTGTGTAACATTTTGAAAATCTTTATTCACTCCTATTTTGGTAAAGATATAATTTATCAAAATGAATTCAAATGGGGTTTAAAAAATTAAAGGGTTTAAAATTTTGAATTAAAATGTGTGTATAATAGAATATAAATTTGTGTCCGTGTATTGAATATAAAAGTCCTGCTCGCTCCTACGTGATCAAAATAAAAAGTCATTTTTGAATTTCTTATTCTTTTACAAAAAATTAAAAAATGTAATATATATGGTATCTATCAACACAACATCTGTTTTTCAGAGTTTGAATGTATAAACCTATCACATAGAAGTACAAATTTTTTTACTATGTATAACAAATATGTATTTATTGGTATTTGCACAATTTGTAGAAGATTTATCAAAATTTAATATTCAATAATTTTGATAATAAATTTCATAAAGACTATACACATGTATTAAATAGAAAATTTTTGGGGTTAAAAAAAAATCTTTTCAATTTTTGCTAAAATTTTTAACTCTTTAACCCTTTCACGGGCAAAGCTAAAATACACTTTCCTTGGGTAAAATACTTGATAAAATTAATGTTCTCTCCCGTATAATCTATAAACATTATTTTTGTCACAAAAAAATCTGATCAGGGTTTTCCGTTTAGCTAGACGTTATACCACCCCACTTTAAAACATTTCACTTTTCAGAAAAATTGTGTTACAATAAATAAACTTTTAATGAAAAAATTTAAAATTTATGCTAATAACTATTTCAATAACAATTAAATACAAAGTACAAGTGCAATAAAATAATAATAGAATAATTGTACTAAAATATCATTGAAATTGGTATATATCCACATTTTATAGTAATTTTAGTATAGAAAAATTTTAAATAAGTAATATTCTTGGGGTTTTAATTGTTATTTTTTGATGGGCTATTTACTGTGGAACTTTTTAAACGTAGGACCATTTGCTTGAAGGTACGTGGTAGTTTCAGGATCGACACAGCTATCAGAGCGTGAACGTCTTTTCTGGTATTGCTAAGAGCATCTCCTGCAGATCACCTTCTGTTTTCACTCTCTTACGTGGAAGAAGGGCCCCGTTTCGGATTTTACCCCTTTTCCATGTGGGCGGTGGATGGGAAATCTATCCGCATATGAAAACCCAATAAGCTATGCATATTTGCATAAGAAATGTCTTTTGAACTCATTCAGATAGAGAAAAGTATCCAAGGGGGATTTTTGCCAAAATTTTTTTTCACAGATCAGAAATTTTTTTTAAGAAATAAAAAATACAATTTGTAAAATTTCAAAAAAAAAGCTTTTTTCTAATTTTACCCACCCAGGGGGACAGGGGAAATGAAAAAAGGTATCTTCTCCATCTGTATTTTTTTTTTATGCGTTTTGGCTCCTTAAAGCATAGGTAAACTAAATATCCACCCCCCGGGAAAAAATTTTTTTTTGTTATGTGGCTAAAACCTGTTAGCCACTGCCCGCAAAAAGGGGTTTAAACCCCATACATGCATAAAGAAATTTTTTGGTTTTTTTAATTTTTTACATAAATAAAAAAGTAAAAAGACTTAAATATTGATATTACCCTGCTTATAAATTTAAGTCCTGAATAAATTTGTTGTATTGAGTTAGTTACCAATATTGACCCAAGAAGAGTTCTTGGATCAATTTTATATTTATCGAGAATTAGGATCATGAAACCAAGTACAGCTTTATGTGTAGACATTTGATTCTGTGGAATTTTGTTTTTCTTTTTTAAAGCAAAAAATATTCGAAATTTTTTAAAATGACTTTTTCACCTCTCTGTTAAAACCCAAAAACAAAAGGGTTGGGGTCAAACTCAAAAACTA
This sequence comes from Trichonephila inaurata madagascariensis, assembly GCA_019973955.1. Taxonomy (NCBI): domain Eukaryota; kingdom Metazoa; phylum Arthropoda; class Arachnida; order Araneae; family Nephilidae; genus Trichonephila; species Trichonephila inaurata. The sequence continues at coordinate 8,459 of BMAV01000441.1, forward strand.
ACGGGGCCCAAAACCCAAAAAGGTTTAACTTTATGTGGGCAGCAAAAAAAATCAATATTTATAGAGATTTAATTTTGTTTCAAATAACACATTACAAAAAACATAAATAACGAATAAAAAAAATTAAATGCTTACGTCCTGACCCCACATTCCTTCTCCCGTAACTATCTTTTTCCCATTTCGGGAGAAATTTTTGGGGAATTTTTTTTATATATTATTGGAAAATTTATATACTGGCCCGGGGCGCATGAGGGGGCCCCCGGGGTTTGACCCAAAGGGTATCTTGATTCTCAGTCTGCGACAGAGGGAACCCCCAAAAATAGTCACAAGGGCCAAAAGGGGGGACGATTCACCCCGGGTTTGACCATCCCCTTTACCAAATCTTCCATTAAAGCCCTTTTATATGGGGCTTTTTCCTTACCATTTTTTTTATATATGAAATGTAATTTAGCATAACATCCCAAAAAACCATTGGATATAAAAAAAAGGGATGATATTTATATTATTGCATAACTTTTTGAGTCAAATTTAATTTATTTTTTGTTTTTTCGGATAATTGAGTATAATAAACTGATGCATTTATGCCAACATCACTAATTATTTGTGAATTAAAATATTTTATTCTATAAGAGAAATTATAGTGTTTAAATTTATATATTTTTTTAATCTTTTAAATCCTTATCTTAAAAATATTAGAAGTTTTATTGATAACATTACCTAAAACTCCACATATTTTATAGTAATGCCTCGTTATTTCTATGTACCCAACTGTTCATCAAATAAAATACACATCCTTACATTTTCCGGGCTGTCCATCCCATATTGATTAACATATTTTAGTGAATTGCTAAATATTCTTAATACAGTTAATGTTTTTGATGAAATCTGCTTTATTAATTCTGTTCATCATGTTATGGCTATTCAATCTTAAGAAAAATATATTGAAATTTGTAACATAGGAAAAATTTTGCTAGCTGAAAAATAATTGCGCTTTAAAAGCGTACTATCTTTGCACTCGGATAAATATGGTACTATTTCACTGAAAAATTTAATTTCAAATTATTCAGGACAGATATTTAATGTTGAAGTAGATATTAAGGATTTCGAGGAAGTATTAAACATTTCAAATAAATTAGAGGATATTTCAATAGAAGAGTATAAAATTTTAATGTACATTACGGGTTATGCGTGCATAATATAAAAGTCCGATGCTCCGATTGCAAATGTATATTTCTTCCAAATAAAGAGATCAATTTCGATTTAGAAAATGCAGGACAAAACATTTTAGACTTCTGGATAGAAGAGATCTAAAAATGCCCACAAATATTGCTATGAAAGTCATTTCAACGCAATATTTCATTTTTAATTTGTTAATATCGAAAACATTCGAATCAACATTTCTTAAAGTTAATTGCTAATTATCTTGTTTACAAGCACAACAGAAGCATATTTGGCATTACATGAGTTGTGGAATGTCTCGCATTCATTTTATTCACCTTGTGTATAGTGTAACACACCTGTGTGCATTTTCATATTTTAAAAAAAATATTTATTACATTCGGGAATATATGCTTAAATAATTATTCAAAAAAGCGCAGTGAAGAAATTTTAACGCTGAAAAATAGTTGAAAAATAATGAATTTTAAGGCCAATTAGATCAATGTTGCTTTTTATATTTCACTGTTTTATTTATTTAAATATTCAATTATCGATTGGTATATTATTCAATGTGAATGTACTTCCTTATACTTCCTTTTTTTCTTTCTATATAGATTTTATATGCACATGTTTAATAGTTCACATAACTACCACTTAAAGAAAAACTATTTATTTACATTATTCATTTAAATCATTTTCATGAAGATTTTAGCATTCGAAGTAGTATGTTAAATGTAAAATACTATTTTTTTAATTAAAAAAAATTTTGTTTGATATTTAAATATTTTTACCTAGGCATAGTATTTATTTGCAACGCATTAAAAAATATTGTAAAAATTGGTTTGAATAATATCATTACAAATCTAAATGATTCAAAACTTGAAAATAATCAGTATATTGCCTCATTAATGATATATTCAATGAAAAGATTTTTTTTGTCAGATTTATAGGTAAAGTATTCTTGTCTAATGAAATATATTTTCTAACATAATCAAGAATCTAATTTTCGTATAAATTACTGTGGTATCAAAACCCGTTTGTGTCATTTCTATATTTGTATATATTTTACGCATGTGGGGGATATCCCATTTGAAAAAGGTTAGATCATATCCCTTTCCAGAGGTCGGCAATTCTAATCAAAACGGTATTCCACATCAACGCCATCTCCCGCCCCTTTTTAAAAAACGTCGACATAAACCCTTTTTTCGGCAGGGCCCCCCAACCCCCGTCGGGGGGAAAGGGTCGTATTTCGCGCATCGGCCCGTTCACCCGCGCCGGGCAGTAAGTCTTAATAGAAACCATAATGAGCCCCCAATTTAATCTCAATTGCCCTTCCTTAAAGTAATTTGACCCTAATTTTTCATATTCTTTTGAAAAATTCCCCATGTAAATACCCCCCTATAAATTCATAATAAATTATTTAGTTTTCAACCAGTTTTTTTCAAACTTTGTTGTCCATTTTATTTCAAAAAATTTAAATAATACACCCCCAAAAAACCCCAGACACCACGCCAATAAAACCCCGCTATCTGGGAAGGGAATTTTGACCTTTTGGGAAAATTTCGGTTGGATTCCCACATGCATTGCATTCTTTTTTTTCGTATATATTTTTTGCATGAATTTTTTTCATTTGTATATATTTTTTTTATACGTTTCCTTTTTTTATGATTCATTGATTGCAAAACAAAATGTTTGCAAAATTTTCATGTTCTTTTTTTTTTATTAATATGCCTCTAATGTTTACTTTTTATTTTCTTTTTCAAGTAAATGTTTCTTTTTTTTATTCTATGTGATTTTAAAGTATTTTTTATTGAGTCGGTTTTTTCTTAGATGTTTTTTTACATTGTTATGAACCTTTCACGAGTGATATTTTTTTTTCCCGGAAAATATTTGACCAAACCCTTTTAATGTATTAATACAAAATTTTTCCGGGAAAATTTTTCTAAATGAGAAAATTTTAAAAAAAAATCAATATAGTCTACGACCTGAAAAAAATAAATGTCGTAAGTTTACATTCTTACCCGCCACTGCAGTAGTAAAAAATTCCCTCCCTTTTGTGACGTCATCAAAAAGCTGTCGCGGCCCGGTCCTTCAAGATGGCCTTTGGGTTTTTTAACCCCCCTTTTTAAAAGAATTAAATTGACAAATTTTTGGTTTTCATTTATGATGAAATTGATGAAAAATTCAGCTGTAAAAAAAAGAGGTAATTACAGATAATCTTTTTTAGAATTATTGTTAAGGGGTTAATTGGCCAAGATCACTGATATTTCCGAGTGACATATGTTGAGAAGACAAATTTTGGGGTCTTGTGTATTATAATATTGATCAATTTCTTCAAATCAACACACAAAACACATCACCAAATGCTGCGATATACAGCTAATAGTGGAAACTGTCCCTGCTCACATTTGAACTCAGTAATAATATAATTTTTTTAAAGTTCTTGATGTCTTTTTGCTTGGCGATATTATTTGGCAGTTTAAAACATAAGTTCCAAATTTTGTAATGATAATGTAGAGTTTTCTGTTTTTGCTTTCTAGTTCCTACGTGTGATATATTTCACACAGTTTATTTGATTAAATTAGTTTTGATAGTGCTCAAATTAAAGCCCATATAAAATTCGCAGAAACTTTTAAGAAACAGATATTTTTTTAAACTTTTGTTTATTGTTAATTGCCTAATCATTAAGTGTTCAAAAATTTAAGATTTTATGTCATAAACCTTATGAGATATTTTCAGTTTTAATGTAATGAAAATATAGGAAATTCAGCATAATTTGACTTTTTATTAATTATTTAATTCGTGATTTAGGAAATGATTTTCTCCATAATTTTTTTTATAGAGTCATTTAATCTGTTTGGGTTAATGACATTTAATACTTTTTTGTAAATATTTATAAAAAATACTTTTTTTTGTTGTAAATAAATTTAAAAAGCTACTTATGGGATTTCCAGAGAATTTTATAGACATTATCAGTAAGATACCAAAATTTATATAGTACAATAATTTTATTAGATATTATAAACCTCTTGTGTTAAACATTAGAAATAGATGTCAAATTTTTTAAATAAACAAAAATATCCATGTCACTGATGAATCTTGTTATAAATTCACTTCCAAAATTGTGTTTACATGCATTCTCCATGTTCTTGAATTTTCCATGTTCTTCTATATGTGAAATTATAAAGATAGCATTTTTAAGAATATTGAACATTTGTAGCTGTAACACCGTATATATCTACCGTATCGATGATACAGAGCCCCCTAGCCACATGGGAACCAACATATGTAACTACAGTTCCACTAATAGAGCTCCCATATATCTAAAAAAGAGACCGAAGGAATTTTGATACAGGGCCCCCTCAGAGTCCATGCTGAGCCCGACGCCAGTGTCTCGGGGTACATATTTACTTCATTTAGAATGGCAGATATGTCTGCTAAATTGGTCAAACATTGCAGCCATAACTATTTTATCACATAATTTTAAGGCCGTATCACACGTATATTTTTCATGCAATTTTTTCGTCCAATTTTTGGCCGAATCTGAGGGGAAGGGTTGCCGTAAACAAAACGACACGCTCTGACGTCATCCGCGCTTTATCTCCACATAGAAAAATTACTCGCCGATTTTTCTGCTTCGGAAAATGAACATCCAAAATTATTTCTTTCATTTCGCTTGTGCAATTGTTTATGGGTGTAAACTAAAAATAGAGCACCATTCTATTTAAAATATTATACGCCGTTAAAATATTATACACCATTAAAATATTATATGGCATATCTGAAGTGTTAGACGAAACCGGAGCCGCCATCTTGTTTATGACGTAGGGCGCCGAAGAACCCCATTGGCTGGAATTTCAAGCAATTTTATTTGGAACAACTTTTTGAGCTCGCTAGCAAAAAATTGTTCTAAAACTGTTGCTATGGCAACTGAGTAAAAATAGCACGAATTGGACGAAAAATTGCTTGAAACGTGTACGTGTGATACGGCCTTTAGAATATAGTCACGATTTCGTTCGCGAAAAATAATATGATTTCTATTCAAAAAGTCAATTCCAATATTTTTCCTTTCGATAACCATTTAACATTCGATTGTAATAAAGCATTTTTTTTTTAAAAAAAATTTTTTTTTTTTAAATTTTTTTTTTTTTAAAAAATTTAAAAAAAAAAAAAAAAAAAAATTTTGGTTAAAATTTAAAGAAATTTTTTTTTTAAAAATAAAAAAAAAAAAAGGGGGGGCGTAAAAAAACCCCTTTTTGGGGGGGTTTTTTAAAAAAATTAAAAGGGGTTTTTAAACCCCCCCCAAAAATTTTTTTTGGGTTCAAAATTTTTAAAAAAATTTTTTTAAAAAAAAACCCCCCCGGGGGGGGGGGAAGGGAAAAACCCCCCCAAAAAAAAAATTTTTCCCGGGGTTAAAAATTTAAACCCCCTTTTTTAAAAAGGGGGGGGGGAAAACCCCCTTTTTAAAACCCCCCCGGGGGGGGTTTTTTAAAAATTTTCCCAAAATTCTGAAAAAAAAAATTTTTTTTCCCCCCAAATTTTGGGGCCCCTTTTTTTTTTTTTTCCCCCCAAAAACCGGGGAAAGGGTTTCCGTAAAAAAAAGGAAAAAGGCCCCCCCTTTTTTTTCCCCAAAAGGGGGAACCTTTTTCCAAAAAAATTTAACCTTTTTTTTTTGGGGGGGTTTTTTTTTAAAAAAAAAGGCCCCTTTTTAAATTTTTTGGGTTTTTTTTAAAAAAAAAATTTTTTTTGGGGGGCCCCCTTTGTTTTGGGGGGCCCCCCCTTTCCCGGTTTTTCGGGGTTTTTTGGGAAAATTTTTTGGGAAAAAAAAAAATTTTAAAATTTTTTGGGTTTCGGAAAAAAAAACCAGGGAAAAAAAGGGGGGAAAAAAAGGGGGGGGTTTTTTTGGGGGGCCCCCCCCAAAAAATTTTCCAAAAAAAACCTTTTAAAATTTTTTTTTTTAAAAAAAAACCCCCTTAAAAAAAACCCCCGGGGTAAAAAAAAAAAAATTTTTTTTAAAAATTTTTAATAAAAACATTTTTTTTTTTTTTTTTTTAAAAAAAAAATTTAATTTTTTTAAAAAGCTTTTTTTTGTTTTTTTTTTTAATTTTTTTTTAAAAATTTTTTTTTTAAAAAAAAAATTTTTTTTTTTAAAAAATTTTTTTTTTTTTTTAAAAAAAAAGGGGAAAATTTGGGGGAAATTTTTAAAAAAAATTTTTTAAAAAAAAAAAAATTTTTTTAAAAAAAAAATCCACATAACAACATATTAATTACCACATTTAGATAATTTTCTTACAATTTATTATATAATATAATTTTTCCCTCATCAGAATGAATAGGAATCAGAATTAGGTCTAAAAAACCCTTAACAAGAGGCAAAAACTGGATTTTTTTTTTTTGACATTGGGGCGAAAAATCAGGAGCAAAATATTTGCCATGTCTACGTGAAAGCATTTTTGGTCCTTAGGTTCCCGCAGTTCCCTCAAAACTGCGTTTCGCATCCGGGAAAACCCCAGTTTTACTTCAAAACATAGCTGCCCTGAAAGGGGAACATTTTTTATTTTTAATTCCCTTCCGGTGGTATTTTTGCCCTCAGTTCAAAAAAAAAAAAAAAAAATATAAAAAATAATATAATTTCCTCAAAGCAACAGCAATAAGGATAACTTTTTTTCTTCAACGATTTTTCTTTCTCTTCAAAAATTCGTTTGGTGGTTTGTTGCTCCAAAAATAAAATAGTTCTTTTTAGAATTTATTCGAGGAAATGGCGTACTATCGGAATTGTTTCAATTTCGTTCTTGCAGTTATAATTGTTTGCCTTCTGTTTGTGTTTCTTCCATTTACGTATGAAATTTTCGCAAAGTTTTCTATTTTCTTAGCAGTTATTCGATTATCAGAATATTTAATGACAAAAACGAGGAGATATGTATTCTACAAAAGAATATCGAATGAAAATAAAGCCGTATTCATTACAGGTAAATACTATATTTTCTCGACTTGTTAAATTCTTAAAAAAATATTTTATAAATGTTACTATGTAATTTTTTGTGTTCCTGAAAAAATTGGTGTTTAAAAAAAATTGATGGTTTCATTTTTTAATTAAAAAAAGCAACTTTTATTTTTAAAAGTAATAATTTTAATCTTAAAAATTTATTTTCAATGTTTTAATTTTATCTGAAAAAAATATTACGACTTCCATTAAAAGCTTAAGAAATTTAATACAAATTCTTTTTAAAATGTTTTGCTATCTATCAAAAGCAGTTATATGACCATCTTTTTTTTTTTTTTTTTAAAACTAAAGGGAAAACTCAAAAAATCTACCAGTTTTGGGTTTTTCATTTTTCCAGTAATCTTCTTAGGAGGAAAAAAATAATATAATTTAGGAGTTGAAACATTTTGAAAAAACGTAGAAAGGAAGCAACTAAAAAATACCTCAATTGTAATATGAAAAGAGTTAAAGGTAAACACGTTTGTTGTCACTAATTTTTTTTAAAAATATTTTTAAGTATAGATAATGTAATTAGAACACGCCTTATTTCTTTATACATTCAGATGTATTTTAAATTATTAATATCAAAAAAGCGCAAAGATATTTGAGCTACCTCTAAAATGATAATGACTAAAAGAATTATATTATATGAGAATAATTTTATAAATAAATAGCGGTAAATCTATGTGGCAAATAAAAACATTAGACATGAAAAATTAACCACAAAATATTTTTAGATTTCCATTTCCATTTTTGTAATTTGATGTTTAGATTTTTATCAAAGTCGCCCTCTAAGACAGGACCTCGTATTTTTGAACCTCAATAAAGGATAGTACCTAAGTTATAGCACCCACTTACCAAATTTCCATTCCACGCTTACCTCTATTTCTGTAGAAATGAAGCCTTGAGTATTTTAAAGAATATCTATATATTTTGTTGACAGTGCCGATTTAAGCTCATTTAGCCCCCTGGGCACAAAAGATCTATGGTATTGTAGAATAGAAATTTATAACCAGAAAATCTGTTTATGTCCAGCTTATCCGGGTCCTTGGGCGCTCGACCCAAGCATCCTATGGGTAAACCGGCACTGCTTGTAGAGGAGTATAACTGAAAAAATTAGTATCGTATTGTTAAATTTTTACTATGAATGTTTTTGAAAATGTTTTAAAAAAGAATGATTGGCACAGTTATTTACAAAATTAAAATTAAATACAAAAAATAGGATAATTCGTTTAAACAAAAACATTGCGCGTTCATGGATTTCCGATGCCCGGTCGATTCGAGGGGCGCCGAGCCGTAATTCGAAATCAGAATTACGACTCGGAGATAAAATTCCCGTAAGTTTTCGAGTTATGGATCGATTTCATTCTTTTTGAGGCCCGGTGACCTTGGGAGCCCCCTTTTAGGCCCGGGCTTAGAAAATCGAATCGTGTGTCCAACTCAATGGGCTTATATCTATTATTTTTTCGTGCAAAAATTCGTATAAGTTTCGGAGTTACGAATGGGAATCCCCTTTCGAAATAGGGCTGGCCCCTCGGGGGTCTCCCTCTGATGCTAGAATTTAGAGATTTATATTTTTGGAATCTACTCGATGAGACCATTTTAAGTATGTATCGCGTTTGTAGATCACCGCACGAGTTTGGGAATTAGGGGCCGAGAAAGAAGAAGAAAAAAAAGTTAATTACTTTATTACGACTTTTTTTTTTTCTAAATTACTATTTTCCGTTTGGATCCTAGGAGGGCACACTTCTTGGCGACAAACTGTATGGTGCCAAAATTTTGGCGATAATTTTGCAATATGGCAACCCTGCAAAATTTTGGGAAGTAGTAACCCTACTCGGACAAGATTTTTTTTGTTTTTGTTTTTCGGGATTTGAACAGCGGTCATTATTTTCCCGACAGTCATGTTGAAAGGCTTAAGCCATTTTCTAGAAACCGCGTTTTTCTTTTCTGAAGCTCGACCAATTTTTTTCTTCATTTGAATGAAAGAGATAAGAAAGAAATGATTGCATTTTTGGTTCTACAAGCTATCTTTGTTCTACTCTTTGGTTCTATTTCAAGAATTTTTTTTCTCGTATGAAAAGTATTTTTGAGACCACAAAGGAATTGTTTAACAGCTGAACATACAGAATCATATGCCAAACAGAAAGTCACAAATTATATCCCTAATATTGCAGTATTAAGTAAAGCTTCACATAGATAAAGTACGCATAAAAATTTTAATTTTTTATTTCACTAGATTGCAGGAATACTTATACTTTATGTTTATTTCTTATTTTAATAAATATTTTTAAAAGATGTATAATTTATGCGCAATCTTAATTTTTTTCTTATGTTGAAAGAATAGTTATATTTTATATTGTTTATTTTTATCTTAATAAACATCTTTAAATGATGCATAATTAATATAAAATAGAACTCTAAATCTGTATTTTTGATCTCTATCCCCTAATTCTGGATACATTGCCGTGAGAATCGAATTGTTTTTAATATTTCTTACAGTGTGGCACACTGAATTCCATTGGCAGATTGGTTTGGCATACCACAGGTAAAAGGATGCCGTCCCCTGCATTATATTTTCTAGGTTACTGCAAAGCACCATTTTTAAGATATATTTTATAAAAAAAATGTAGAAAAATAACTTGACTTTACAGTTGTGAATACAGCAAATACATTCTCCGTGTTCAAATATAATAACAAGGTATACCAATTTTCATAGGGATCGGTTAACCTATGTAGAAGTTAGTATGCTGCTGCATCACCTGGAGGGGAGCTGCAATAAAGTGAATAACGGAAACGAATGAAACGAATTCTCCATGAAAAAATACATATACATGCCAATTTTCAAGTTAATTGACTGAATGGTGAATAAGTTGATATGCTTTAGCGTCACTTGGTGAAGAGCTGCTACGAAGAAAATGGCACAAAAACCTTCTCCACAATAAAATACATATACATGACAATTTTCATAGGGTAACATGTATACAAACATCCATTTCTATATATATATATATATCTATATATACTAGCTGGTATACCAGTTCTTCGCGCGCAAGGGAGAATCGAAAAATTAAACATTACATATTGAAGGATAAAGAAGTTTTTAATGTGTTAATTTTATGTGAATTACAATTTAAACAAAAAAAGCTTTTTGCATATCCCGGCTGAACAATCCCCTATTTGTTAAATTTTAAGTCTGTAGATCTAATAGCTGATAAAATGGAATTTTTTTTTATTTATAACGCACCGTAACTCTTGTGTGGGTCGATTTTTGAAAACACTTTCCTAAGCTGATCACTTCTCGGTAAAAGTAACATATTATTACAGATTTTTGTGTAATGAATACTTAAAATAATGTAAATAATTTAAATCTGGGTATGTAATACGTTAGTACTACTTTCTGTTGAATTTATTTTATGTAAAAATTGTAATATTCGCAAGCAACACCATTCCTTACATTATAATGGCGATTCAATGGAAACATAGCGAAATACTGGCATGATTTTTGGTGATCATGTTGGCAACTTGGGGTTTGATTGAACGGTGCAGAAGTTGATATGCGGCAGTGCCACCTGGTGGGGAGCTACAACAATGAGGATAGCACAAAAACTTTTTTTTAAATTTCTAATTGGTTGCGGGTTGGTGTTTTACCATTGCGGACCTAATACATTCACCAGGAGCTGATATCTCTTTATTGCGCAACCATATAGACGGATACCAATCGCCGCAGGTTTGATGCCCAGTTTCCTTCACAGAGGGAGGCACCTAAGCTCTGACGATGCGAACCTATACTAGGATTTTTAATTTTCCTAGAGCACCTAAACCACACAAACAGACACTCTAGGGTTCTTTTACATGCCGTATAATCATACGACATGGCCGCTGTCGATTTTCTGCATCATGAAAATCCACCGACTTCGGCCGGGACCGAACCTTAGGAGCAGAAGGCTAGCGACAAACCAACCACGCCCCCACAGCCGGCTAGAACAAAAATTTTCTACACAATATATATATATATATATATATATATAAGATCTAGATATACGAGTAAGATGAAGGCAAGAAAAATTATTATTATTAAAATATGTATTTTCAAAATATTATTTGAGCTGTGGTTCCAAATATTATAACCTTTTTTAAATTACTAGAAACTTTCCTCGCTCTGAGGAATAATATTTAGAGAGTAAAACATTTAAAAAAATTCTTTTTAAATAGAACTATCAAATTGGCAGAATTAAAATAATTTATTTGCAATACCTTTTATATATGTTAATGGCAAAGTAAGAAATGCCGGCACATTCTATAGAATGCCTAGGCATTGTATAGAATGCCAGACGTTTTTAGGCAAAGTATGAAATAAGAGAATTATTTCATACTTTTCCTAGGCATTGTATAGAATGCCTAGGCATTCTATAGAATGACTAAAGCTGTTTAGGCAAAGTATGAAATAAGGTCATGGTTAAGGTTACTATATCATTGACGTACATTTCTAAAAAATACAAATGTTATTCTGACAAAATAATGAGTCACATTAAAAAATTATTCAAAATACGTAAAGGAAGAAAGTCGTACAAACAAAATTTATGTTTTTCTTTTATTAAGGAAGACAAAATTTTCAAATAAAAAATAACTTAAAACTGATCTACTTATTGCAACATGGTAGGCTTGAATGGCATTCTGAATCAAATTTCATTACATTTTTCACGCAAAGACCATTCTTATTTTGCTACTTTGTTTTACACATACATTTGACGAATCCTTCACCGCTTCCATTGAAATAAGCAATTGCAACCGGCAGATGAGAAATTTCATGGTCAGGAATATCTTTAATTCAAGGCAAGTTCTTAAGGCACAAAGTAAATTGTGATTTCTCATATACTTCTTTTAAAATTCCTTTAGAAGGTCCTATAGTCGATAGAAACCATTTTCCCCATTCGTTACAAGTGCTAATATATTGGCTTTCAGAAAAAAAATCATAAATTTCGCAACAATTCCTTTTTTTTAAAATAATTCTTCTGTTTTTTCTGTCAGGGTTCAAAATAGTGGATGTACAGTTCAATATCGTAACGTTTTTGTATTTGGTTGAAAGTTCTTTTAGAATTCTATCACGTCCTCCGTGTGCAATAGCCAAATGAGCTTCATGAAGTACTTAAGATAACTCAGAATCCGTGATGTAATATTGTATAGAAGTACTTCCCCACTTTTATATCCCCATGGACTGGTCACCATTTGATAATTTTACCGCGGCTAACTGAGGGCGGGGGACGTTGTTTATATTTTTAATTGTTTTTATTTAATAATTTAATTGTATTTAAACATGCTTTCAGAATAAAATTTAGTTACTCCAAAAAAGGAATATAAAGTGATTTTAGATGAAATATAAAGTGACTTCCATGGAAAGTCAAACACACACAAACACTAGAGAAATACACTCCAGTAAATAAAATGGAAATAATTTAATACTCCTTGAGTGGCTCGATACCATTTGATCCACGGTGGTTCGGAACCATTCTGTATAGTACTGACGCCTTCTTTAACAGGTTACATGAGTTTACTTTTATTTTCACTCAACATCACATCATAGCTATTCAGCAACCAATAAGCCCTGGATTCCTTTTTAGTAGTCCTTTTAGCTTTTTGTATATCAATTATTAACTTCTTGTACGTAGTTTCAATTAAAAATACTTTTTGCCTTAACTCGAGTTTTGGGAAGCTCGTCGTCGAATAGTTGTTGCCTATAGACCGGAGTCGGGAATCTTTTAGCTGTGGCGCGTCAAAAATCAATCTACCAATTATGATTCAGCGTGCACACAGTAGGATATTTTTGAAACAATTCTATTCCCGCGATAATGTATGCAGAGTTAGAGAATAGAGTTCAATTATATAGATTTACAGCTTTATCACACATTCATTTTGCATCCATTAAAAATATTTCCTAACATAAAAATAAACAGCATAAAATATAACTATTTCTTCAACAAAATTTTTAAAAAAAACCCCGAAATTGTACATATATTATGCTTTTTAAACACATTTATTAAAATAAGAAATAGACAACATAAACTATAAGTATTTCCCTTCATTACAGTTAAATAAAAAGGTAAATATAAAATTTTAATGTGAACCTAGTGCTGCTTCGCTCTACTTTCATATCGCAAAAAATGTGGTGTAATTTGTGACTTTCACTTTGACATGATTCTGAGCATTCAGTTGTTAAACAATTTCTTAGTGGACTCGAAATATTTTTCATATGAGAAAAAATATTTTACTTAGATATGTAGAACTAAAAACGGAAAAGCAGAATACATATGCAATTTTCTCTCTTCAAACAATTAAATATCTCCAGCTATGGCATTTAATAATTTACAAAAAAGCTGTAAATTTACCTTTAGAATTATCTTTCAAATTTTTTCATAATTCCTTAATTGCCCAAATTCTCGAGATGTTTCTACAAATAAGATCTATTACAAATTTATGAAGTTCATTCAAAAATTGACAAATTTGTCGAGTAGTGCTGAGTGCCACTGATAATTGTACCTTGCGCCATAGGTTGTCTACCCCTGCTATAGACCATAACTCCTTCTCCAACACTACAACTTGCTTCTCCATTTTCATGCAGCACAGGAAAAAATCAAATTTGCTGAACAAGTTTAAGTAAAATTGTGTATTTTGACACTCCCGAACAAACCACAATGTGCAACTGACAAATCTGAGCCTGAGGTACGAATGAAAAGTCTCGTGCTTTGTCATACAATATTCGAAACGATTCAGAAATGTATTTCATACTTTGCCGGTTTCTAATTGGCATTCTATAGAACGCCTAGGCAATTTGTGAAATAAGAATCATTTCATACATTGCCGGCTAGTTTTAGGCATTCTATACAATGTCTAGGCATTCTATAGAATGCCGTATTTCATTTTGCCGGTAACATATACACTACTGGCCATTAAAATTGCTACTCCAAGAAGGTGACGTGTTACAGACTTGAAATATAAGCGATAGGAAGAAGGTGCTGTGATATTAAAATGATTAGCTTTTCAGCTTATATTCAGACAAAGCAGGCACCGATAGCGACACCTACAATGTATTTAAATGAGGAAACTGTTCAGCAGGTTTCTCATTCATGAATTGCATTTGAATGTTGTTTCCTGGTGAAAAGTTTTTGTGATGCCTCGTGTAAGCAGCAGAAAGGCATGCCAGTACGTTTCTGACTTTGATAAAGGTCGAATTGCGGTTTATCGTATCACAGTATTACTGCTCGCGTCAGTCGAGATCCAATAACTGTTAGCAGAAAATGGAATCGATAGGTTCAGGATGGTAATACGGAACGCCATGCTGGATCTCAACGACCCTCAGTCACTAGCAGCCGAGAAGACAGGCATGTTACTCGCATGGATCTAAATGGATCGTGCTGCCACGTCACGAGCCCTGAGTCAAGAATAGGGGACGTATACAAGACAACAAGTGTCTGAACGAACAGTTCGACGACATTTTCAGCAGCATGGACTATCAGCTCAGAAACCATGGCTGCGGCTACCCATGACGCTGCATCACAGACAGGAGCGTCTTCAATGCTTTGATCAGCGACGAACCTGGCCGCACGAATGGCGAGGCATAATTTTTTCAGATTAATCCAGGTTCTGTTTATAGCATCAAGATGTTCGCATCCTTGTTTGGTGCAATCGTGGTGAATGCACATTGGCAGTGCGCATTCGTCACCGTCATACTGGCCCATCACCTAGCGTGATGTTATGGGGTGCTATTGGATACACGTCTCGGTCACATCTTGACCGCATTAACGCAGTTGAACAATGAACGTTACATTTTAGATGTGTTACGACTCGTGGCTCTACCCTTTATTCGAGCCCTGCGAAACCCTACGTTTCAGCAGAATAATGCCCAACCGCATGTTGCCGATATTGTACGGGCCTTTCTTAATACGGAAAATGTTCAGCTTTTGCCCTGACTTGCACGTTCACCAGATCTCTCACCAATAGAAAATGTCTGGTCCATGGTTATCGAGCGATTGGCTCGTCACCATAGATTAGTCATTATGTTTGATGAGATGTGACATAGTATTATAGCTGCATGGGCATCTGTACCTGCACATGCCATCCAATCTCTGTTTGACTCAATACTCAGGCGTATAAGTGCTGTTATTACTGTCAGAGGAGGTTGTTCTGGGTAGTGATTTCTCAGGATCTGTGCACCCAAATCTCTTGAAAATTTAATCACTTGATATTTCCAGTATAATATATTTTTCCAATAAATATCATTTTGTTATCTGCATTTTTTTCCCTTGGGGGCCAATTTTAATGGCCAGAAATTGGAAATATTTTTCCCTTGAAATAATGATGAATTGTTCGTTTAATCTGGAGAATCTAAATTAAAAAAAAAAATTTTAAAGTTTACAGTATCTTAAAAACATGTGCTAATCGATTTTTCCAGAACTTTTCGTTAAATTTATTATTATTATTAGATTTCCAGGGTAGTCTTTAAAATTACAAAAAGGAAAATTTTTTTTCTAAAAAGATTTTTTTGGGAAGTTTTTTTCAAAAAAAGGTTCAAAAATTAAGATTACCACCATTACTGAAAACATTAACCATCCGGGATGACCATGTCTTCCGGTTCCCGTAAGCTAGAGGTGTGGGATTATCAAAATGATGAGACATATTTTTTAAATAAAATTTTTTATTAAGGTAACATATTACTTAAATTCTAATTTGACAATTATTAAAAAAGTAAAGAATCAAGCCCAAATTAAATCACGTATTTAAGTCAAAATCACCCAATTAGCCCCTCTACCCTCAATACCCTAAATAACCCCTGTTTACCCAAATTACTTATATAATATTACCTTTTTCAGTTCTGGTTCCTTGACCTAAAAAATATTATCTATAACTTTATATATGAAGATTCTTGATCCGCAATGCAGCTAATTCTTGACTGCTTATTCTTGGCCCCAAAGATTTCCCCAAAAGCTTTGTCACGCTATCGATCAGAATAATTCCACAATACTATCTCTGGGCCCTTTCCGCGCTATCTCAAAACTTACCACGATATCCTTTTATGGGTATACCCTTTTCATATTATGATCGTTTATTTTTTGGTATTGGGTTGGAAAAAGTTTTCCCATTAATCGTGGCCGTCAAAGAACATAGGAGTCATGTTAATCAAAAAGAGGGAGAGACGTCAAAAACCCCCTAAAGAAAAAAAACTGGGGGACTAAAAGGGTTCTCAATGCCCTTAATAAGTCGATGTAAAAATTCTATTTCTAAATTTCTTCGTTTTTCGGGGTTTTTTAAAATTTTAATCTTAAATCTTCTTTTTAACTTTTAAATTTCCAATATCTATCTTGACTTTAATTTTCATTTCAATTTTAATCTTAAATTTTAACTTTTATAATTTCCAAAATTTATCTTGACTTTAATTTTCATTACTCATTTTTAAATTTTAATATTCAATTTAATTTTAAACTGTGACAAAAAATTTTTTACTCCAATAATGGGCCCCAACATTAAAAATTACTTTTTTTAATTTTTGTGCCTACTCTCATTACTTTTTCTTTTACTTAAAATATTTATTACACTTAAAACTTTTTTATTCGGGGTTTCGCAGCCCCAATCTAACCCCTCATAGGGGACGGTACTTCTGCCCCCTTTTTTAAACAACCTGGAAACACGTTGAAGCTATACTTTTCAAGTTTTTTAGGTCAGTCCCCCTGAAATGAAACTATTTGAGTCTCTATTTCCATAATATTAATCAATTTCACATATATTATTTATATATCACAAAAAAAATTTTTATCTCCATCCCCACATCTGGTTTCAAAAAAAACTCCCAATGACCCCCACCCTTTTAATATTATTGTTAATTGCCTTGACTACCCCGCGTTTCCCTGAACCAGATGCCTCATAATACGTAACAATACAACAACATATATAAAACACATATTATAAAATTACAAACTTTTTTCAAAAAACCATTATAACAAATAACCAAAAAAATTTTCCCGCATCCAGGGGAAGTAACATCGAAGTAAACAAAGGGGAATACAAATGTTTTCTTCAAAAAAAAAATTTTTTAACAAGAAAAAAAGTTAAAAATTAAATGAACCTCATTCTAGTGTTTGACTTGGTTTATAACTTTTAAGCACCGCCCAAAGACTTCCTTCTTTGCAATAATTCTTCCGCCCACTTGTTGGAAGATCAAAAAAAAATGAAACAATACAACCTGATTTTTATATTCGGTCTCCCACATTCCCTTCAACGATGAGGGGGTCATCACTCTTCATTTTCCCTTTGGTTTTTACTGGAATTTCTTGTTGTGGGGTTGTGTCTCCTTGTCGTCCTTTCCTTGCCTTCCCAACTGTGTTCTTGGCTGGTCGGGGGTTTTTCTGTTCTCCGTCTTTGGCCTTTAAAATTTTAGTTCTTTTATGGAACTTCCGTTGATTTCTCTTCTGCTTTTTTTTTATCTCTAGAAATAGTACTAGATGACATTTTTCTTTTATTATTACTATTATTATTACCCTTTCTTTTGCCACTTTTTTTTCCCTTGTCCCCAACGACACACCCCGATCTTTTTAAAACCTCTATTATATTTTAAACTTTTTGTTTTTTTTTTTCATTCCCCAATAAATTAGGTAGTGATCTGACCAGTGATTTTTTTTTTTAAAAGGGTTTCCCCTCTGTATTTTTATATTGATTTGATTGGTTACCAATCCCTTTTTTCCTCTAACCTAGGGTTTTTTTCCCAGATTTTTTTTTCCCATATTGTATTTTATTTAATCCTTGGTGTACTTTTTTGAAGTACGAGTTTTACAACCCGATCTTATACTATTTGGGATATCTGTTCCTAATTCGACCTCGTCACATTTTCCCTTTACGATATATTCTTATTTTATCTGGTTTAAATGTTAATCCCGATTTCCATATTACAATATTTTAAAATTCCCAACTTCCAAAAACTCTATAAAAGGGCCCTCAAATTTTTTTTTTAAAATTTGCCAAAACTTTTTTAGCTGCTGAACTTTTCAGGGTGTGTTTTAATAAACCCCAAACATTTACCTTTATTTTTTTTGTCTTTTCACGTCTATTATAATATTTTCCCACCTTTCCGGTTTAATTTTCGTACTTAGTCTAAAACTTCTTTAAAAAGCTTTTCTGTTTTCTTGAATTTTTTAATTTAGAGCTTTCCCATATCATAACTAGTTTTGAAATTTTAATCCCAAATTTTTGACCTAAAAATAATTCAGCCGGTGTTTTTTGGGGGTTTTTTTTTTACCGCCATTACGAATGGGGTAAACAAACTCACGTAAAATTGATCCCAAGTATCGTGTTGATCTTGCAAAATTTCTCTTTTCCCATATCTCGATTAACTCTTTCAGTCCGATTTGCTTGTGGGCGGTAAAGCAACCCCGTCTTCACATTTATCCTAATCTTTCATTTAAATGCTCAAAAAACTCGGATATAAATTGGGGGCCATTATCACTTATTAATTTTATTGGAGCTCCATAACGCGATATAAAAATTATCAAAAAAAATCCGCTATTATCGAGATGAGGCCTTTTTTAAAAAGGGATAATTTCAGCCCATTTGCTGGGAAAAATCGGTTATTTCTAAAATATGGGGGTTTTCGTCTTATTTTTCGATATAGGATTTGGGCCTTTAAAAAATCTAACCGCACTATCTCCCTTCCCGGGTAATTTGATATAATTGGATTTAACCGACCAGCTGGTAACGCGTTTTTTTAGTTATTAACTTGGCACAAAGGCATGTTGGGAAAATATTGATCTAAATTTTCTCATGTACGAGAAAAAACAAACGTCCCGGAATTTTATACGTTTTAAATCTGCCTACTTGTCCCCTTATTGGCTTGTCATGAAATTCTCTCATTATTTCATTCCTTAAAGATTTTTTGGGAAAGTATAAAGCATTTTTACCCAATGACGTTTTTCCCTGTTTCGCATAAAAAAAACAATCCCCTTTAATTAAACGAAAATCGTGGGACCAATTCTCACATATCGTTTAAAATTTAAACCGGGGAAATTATCTTTCCGGGTTTTTTAAATATCTTTTATATGACCCCAATTCTGGGTCATTTTCTGTTCCATTAATTGTTCCCCAAGTAAAATACCAAATCTTTGATTATGGGGCCCAAATTTAATTTTTTTCACCAATTATCTATTAATTGGATTCCTTGAAAAAATGTCAGCCACTGCATTTTGGGTTTCCCCGTCTATGTTCCCATTCTATATTTAATTCTCTTCTTTGGGGCCCCTCTAATCATCCTACTCGAAAAAATTTTTACCATGTTTTAGGCGTGTTAATGCGGCGTGATCTGTTATTACCTTAATTGGTAATCTCCCCAAATATGTTCTAAATTTGTTTTAACGCCCATACTACTGCTAGACATTCTCTTTCGGTTACTGTGTAATTCCTCTCTGCGTTGTTCAGTGTACGTGCCCAAATACCACTGGTCTGTTTTTTTTGGGTTTAAAGTACTGCCCCTAAACCAATCGAACTGGCATCTGTAAATAACTCGAATGGTTCCGGGTTTTGGGTAATTTTAAAACTGGCGTTTTTGTTCCGCCTCCTTGACCTCTTCAATCCCTTTTTTTGGCTTCATTGGACCGAAAAATTTTTTTAAATTTTCGTTTAAATTATAAAGTGGCTCACAAATACCCCAAAATTTTTTTAATAAATTTCCTCCCTGGGACATACCCAAAACTTGATACCTCTTTTTTAGTTACGGGGGGGTTTCATCTCTTGTATAAAATTTAAACCTTTTTCATCCCTTTTAATTCCCTTTTTTACTAAAATTAATCCCAAATTTTCAAATTTATCGCACCCGAATTTACATTTTTCCTTTTTTAATTCTCCTGCATCCTTTAACAACGAAAAAACTTCCCCCAAAAAGTTCAACATGGTGGTGAATGATGGAACGCGATAAAAACGTCATCCATGTAAACACTCCAAAAATTCCCCATCCCGGTTTTAGGATTATGTCAATTGCTTTTTTTAAAATTTGGGGGCTGCTCGATAAACCGAATGGCATCCGCGAAACATAAAAAGCCACTTTTCACAAATCGGGCTTAAACTATATCGCTGGGGACTGCCTTTGAAAAAACCCCCTTTTAGATCAGAGATGACATTTTGTTGTATGGTATGTTCGTTAATAAATCATCTATTAACGGTAAAAAGGGATCCGGATCTTTGTGATCGAATTTAATTTTTTATAGTCTCGAAATCTATATGCTTCCCCGGGTTATCCGGTGGTAACCCATTATTTTCTTGCATAATACAACAATGACGCGTATGGGGACTGAATTGGAACAATCGTTTCCTCTTGTAACATTTTTTGTATGTGAAAATCTATTTTGCTTCGGGAAAACATACTTATAAAGGCCTTTAAGCTACTGGTGGGTTATCTCCCCTGTCAATTTCATGGTATAAAAAATGGTAAGACCTGGTTTGTCTGAAAATAAACCTTTTAAAACTATTAAACAATTTTTGTAGTTTTGTTTTCTACTTCCCCAATTTTGTTTTAGATAAATCTATCTCAACTTTTTTCCTCTTTAGTGGTTCAACCACCTTATTTATTTGAGAATCTGGAATTTTCAACGATTTTTGATTAAAATCTAATACTATTCTTGACGCATTATGAAATCTATACCTAGAATACATGGGTATTCTAAATCTTTCAACACATGAAATGACAATTTCTTTCGAATTGTCTGATCCTAATTTTCAATTCTACAATCCCCTGTTTTGGCATTTCGCACCCTGTGCTGTTATTACCTGGCTCGCGTTTTTTTTATTTGTTTATAGAAAAATATTTTCTATATACTTCTTCCGATATAAAGATTTATCTGCTCGGTGTCCATAGCGCTTTCAAAAATGTGTTATTTAATAAAATAGGCACGTGGGGAATTCTACGGGTGCTATACATATTGGAAAAGAATCTAATTGTCTCTCTTGTCGACACCTCTTGAGGTTGATCATTAACCTTTACAATATTTAATCGTCCCTTTGCGTCCTATCGCCTCGATTGAAATTATCCTCGAACCCTTATTTCTACGGTTTTCCTCTATTTAAAATTATCATTTCGCTCATTTCGAAATGGTAACCCCATTGCTGAATCTTTGATCATTATTATTAAACCTATTCCTCTCGAACCCTCTATTATTTTGACGGCTATTCTCTAAAACTCATTTCTTTATTTGGTCTCTCCTTATTTCGAATTCCCCCAGTTTCTACCTTAGTTTTAAATTAGGCATCCTTGCGCATTTTGACCTCGTCTTTTTTTATGGTTCTGAAAACCCCTTTGTGATTTGCAAGAATATCTCTCTTCAATTTGAAGCTTCAAAAAAGTTGTATGTATTTTGTGGTTTCCCCCTCCACATAGTCTTTACCTTGGTTCGAGTCAATAAAATATGACCCACTAATCGGGGGACATTCTAATTCTAAACTTCTCTCTATTTTTTAATCTATACAAAAAATCGTGCCTCCTGATTTCTTCCTGCTTGATGCATAAAACTCCACTGTAGTTCTTTTTTTTTTTGACCCGGGGAAAAGCCCGCTAATTCAGCTTTGAGCTCCCAAAACCCGTGGCTGTATTTTGTACTAACAACGAACCAAATATAATACCAATCTTGAGCCCTTTCCCCTGGTGATTTTTTAAGTAAGCACATGACGATTGGGTTTCAAGAATGTATTTGTTATCGATACACTCGATAAACTCTGCAACATTCTCCGACCCGAAATACATTTCGGTAGAATCGTTTTTCCCCTACATTACCTAACCCAGAATTATATACGTTCGGGCGCCAGTGCATACCATCCTGTGATGACCATGTCTTGCCGGTTCCGCGTAAGCTAGATGTGGGATTATCAAAATGATGAGACATATTTCTTAATACAACTTTTATTAAGAGTAACATATTACTTAAATTCTAATTTGACTTTTTAATTAAGTGAGAATCAAACCCAAATTAAATCACATTTAAGTCCAGATCCGCAACTGTCCTCTATCTCAATTATCCCAAATAATCCTGTTTATCTAATTTCTTATATCCCCAAAATTACCTTTTTTTAGTTCTGGTTCCTTGACCTAAAAATATTATCTATAACTTTATATAGAAGATTCTTGATCCCAATGCAACTAATTCTTGACTGCTTTTTTTCTTGGTCCGCAAGATTTCACACTAAGCTTTTTCACGCTATCGATCAGAATAATTCCCCAATACTATCTCTGAGCCTGCCGCGCTATCTCTAAACACCACGATATCCATAGTATATCTCATTTACATATTATGATCGTTTATCTTCTTGGTATTGGGTTGGAAAAGTTTTGCCATTAATCGTGGCCGTCAAAGAACATAGGAGTCATGTTAATCAGAAAGACGCGAGAGACGTCACATTACTGAATTTAGATTTTAAAACAATGTTGTTGTTTCTTATCTAATTTGATCGACAGTCACATCTAGATCAAGTCCATAAACCCGTGCACTTTTAAACAATGAAGAACTATAACAGGATTTCAGAGCAGCTGGCTATTATGGCAACCAATACAAGTCAAGATGTGGGCAAGAGTGGCTTCGGTTTCATTGCAATTCAATAAAGGTTCAAAAATTAAGATTACCACCATTACTGAAATTAGATTTTAAAACAATGTTGTTGTTTCTTATCTAATTTGATCGACAGTCACATCTAGATCAAGTCCATAAACCCGTGCACTTTTAAACAATGAAGAACTATAACAGGATTTCAGAGCAGCTGGCTATTATGGCAACCAATACAAGTCAAGATGTGGGCAAGAGCGGCTTCGGTTTCATTGCAATTCGGACAAAGAGTGTAAGATTTCAGATCCACCACATGCCGATCAGTTCGAGTATGTCCACTGTGAAGCCTAGCAAGAATCACTTCATCCCTCCTACTACTTGTCCGAATCAAAGCAGCACCAGGACAGTTTCTTTCATGTACGGGGGCCTGCCTCCAAGAGGAACTGATATCTTGTTTGATCTGGGTAGCAATTGTGATACCGCCCCATGGTGACCGTATCTTTGATTGTTAGCGTGAGCTAGAGGTGTAGGGTTTGCAAATGAAATAGACATTTTTTATTCTTAATATGACTTTATTAAGAATAGAACTTAAATGTCTAACAATTTAGATTAATTAAGCTAGAATCTACAATGAACAAACACACAGTTAAACCGAATAGCGTAATTTAAACCTCTTTCTCTAAATTATAATTATTTAATCCGTTTACTCTCTGTTCTAATAATATTACAATCCTAATATCAAATAAGCATTCCTACCTTAATCCAAATTTAGATTCAATCTTTATGTGGAAACGTCTGGGCGCGCGTGCAATGGTATGCACCTTGTTTTAATGTCTTGTTTTCCAGGTAACTTTACGATTGGCTGTCAATTCACGCTTGTATCTCTTTCAAACATAACATTCCGCAAATTGCCATCTCACTTACTGAAACTTCTGTTATTTAAAAGCTATCTTATTTGCATTTCTTTTTCACCTTTCGCTTCTTGGGTTTTGGTTGGAAAAGAGTTGCCATTAATCTTGGCCACCAAAGTACCCAGAGGTTATGTTAAAGAAAAGACGCGCGAGCCAGTCACACAATTTCTGAAAAAGTAAGACATCCACCATGTGTAGAATCCTTATGGATGCTCTCACGAGCCAGACCATCTGCAATCTCATTCCCTCAGACATTCACGTGTAACGGTACCCACTGAAAAAGAGATCTTAACATTGGTACTCAAGCAATTTGAAAGCTGGACAATACTCACTGCCGTTCTGTCACCATGTCTCACAGTGGGCAGTGGCCACGGTAGCCGAGTGGTATAGGTATCGGATCGTGGCATGCTTTATCACGAGTTCGAGCCCAGTACCACTGAAGACCCGCCGTGTAGGGCAGCGATGCACGTTAAATCTGTCGAGAGCTGAAACATCCTCCCGTTGGTGTGGTGTGGTAGTTAGGAGAGGGGGGGTGCCAGCTCAGGTGTCGTCCACGTCACTTGATCATGGTTCAAAATTACTTGGTCCGTCGCCAAAAGCCCTCGTGTAGCTGAACAGTGCGACGTTAATATTCAATCAATCAATCAATCAACTCACAGTGGGCAGTTTTCCCAATCTGGCGCACGGAAACCCCAAAAATGAAATTGCGTGAAATAAAACAACAATCCACAATCTATGGTCCTCTTGAGTTCCCTAGCCATGTGATAAACAGTTTTTGTCAGTACGCAAATGGAAATCGTCAACAATCATTGGTTTAGATAGAGTTTATTCTTGCAACAAAAAACACTTGCGAGCCTCATTTCACAGTCGCAAGTTCTATAGTTTCGTCTGAAAAAGATTTTGCAAATTTTAGCTGGGTTTTCTTTTTTTTTTTTTTGAAAATAGATACTATGGGTAAGTAATTTCTTGATTTGACTTTCAAATTAGGTTCAAGTTTGATCAAAAATAGTAAAAACATAACATTTAGCATAGCATGTAACTCCTACTAACATATGTCGGTTTATTGTGTTTATTGGAGTAGAACTTTTGGGATTGACACGGATTGATCACAGTAACACTTAAGTGACATAGAGTAGATATAGACCTTTAATTTAATACCGAATTTAGCTGCTACTCCCAAAGTTATGATTTTTTTTTCAGCGTTGGCCGATGGTATTACTCGGCATGTCTTATTCAATGTATGAAAGAAAGAGCAAGATACTAGTGCAAAACTTATGTTGTTTTCAGTTTAGTTAGGACTACAACGGACTTTGATAAATATGAGGATCAGCAGCAATTAAAATTTAGAAAAATTGTTAAAAATTTCTGCTCGTTTGTAGGGAAAAATGGATGAGGTGCCATAGAAAGGAAAAGTTCTCCAAATCGAATGTTGCGTGGTTGTCGGGGAGTAAGATTTATATTATATTTTATTATTTTTAAGGAAAATATATAGCTAATGTTTTAGTGGGTATTTTATATTTATTTAAGCTTATAATAATTATTTTGTCAGAATTATAAACTTTAAAATGGTTTTTCTCAGTTTGCGTTTTCGCATTCTTCCATAATTATTTACCAATCACTTCCATTTTTTCCCTGTGCCTTATATGTAATGCATGTCACAAAATTAGGGATCTATTTTACTATAAATTGAATACTTCTTTTTTAAAAAATTAAATGTGGGAAATATTAGGCTTTTGTTTGAATTTTAGTATATATATATATATATTATATCAACATTTTATTATTTTTTCTCCAAAACTAATTAAGGTATTGTAAAATTGATCCCTAAAGGTGTTTAAAACATCCTCAGAAATATTACAAAAATTTCATGTCAAAAAACTAATTAACACAAAAAGAGTAGAATTTTTAAAATTTTGAAATTTCTTAAAAGAAATTAAATTTGTAAAATTGTGAGAATAATATGTGAAAAATTTTATCTCGTATCATTTTCTTGAATAAACATTAAATGAAATGCTAAAATGTAATTTTTAAATGCATAAATAAAAAAAAAAAGCTCAAAGGGTGCCGAGTCCTTTTAAACACTACCTGTTATCCTTTATTGTATATGTACAATGTTATGTTTGATTGTATTTGCTTAATCTGTCAAAATTTAATTTTTTAAACTTGCGACACTATTTATTGTATATATTCTCTCACGTGTAAATTACTGCTTCTGTTAATATCCTTAGATCCTTGTTCAAAAACTAGTTCCACTTAGCAATCATTTATTCTTGATCAAATTCAAACTTGACATAAATTAGTTAAGACCCTATTAACTTTATCTCTTAGTTAAAAACAGAAAAGAATACCTAGTTTACATGAATTACTATGATTTTTGATCATTAGATATAATTATGAAGACTTTAAAGCCATAAAATAATTTCCGTGCGCCAGATAGGAAAAACTGCCCACTGTGTGCCTCCGCCATTCAGACAGATGTTAAATAGAGCTTCGACTATCACTGAATATCCAAATATCTGTATTGACATTCTCAGCAATCAGAAACAGTACTCAGGGTGTCAAAATTACTTGCGGTAAATGGTATCGCCTAAATGTGATGTTGCACTAAGAAGTGATACCAGTTCCTGGGAGATGTACTAGGTCTGAAAAAGATAGAAATCCCATTAGAGGGGAATAAAAACAAAGATTCTGTGTACTGTAAACAGTTCAAATAAATCATGCTACATTTATACATTTATTTGAATGGTAGCATAATTTATTTGTGAATGGTAGTCTTTAAAAATATTTTTTTAAGAAAACAATATTAATAATAAAAAGTTCCGGCTTTTTTTTAATTTTATTTTAACAGCAGTTTTTTTACAGGTTGTGATTCAGGGTTTGGGCATTCCATAGCTAAACGAATGGATGATCTTGGATATCACGTATTCGCAGCTTGTTTAGATATACATGGAAAAGGCGCCACTGATCTGATCAATCAAAGCTCTTCTCGACTTCAAGTACTACACCTGGATGTCACCAGTGACCAAAGCGTTCAATTGGCCAAGGATTACGTCGGGAAACATTTAAAAAACAATGGTACAATTTTTGTTCTTCATTGCATACGAATCTTAATTAAAAACCATGCTTTGCAACAAACTAATTTAATTCTCAATAATTAATTGTTAAGCTAAACCTTAAGCTCTCAACGTGGACGCCCCCTTGTGGGCATTTGAGGCTTTCAAGGGGCAGTGAAAATCCTGAGTAAGTTAGGGGGTTTTGAGATGGTATGGAGAGCATGGGGCAGATTAACCAAATATAGTCTAAAAAGACTAAGAAAACGCGCTGATTAGGTACTAACAAAAATAAACCTTAATACTAATTACTTTATGTTGATTGTAGGTATTCAAAATTATATATTTGGGGCAATAGCTATTTCAGATTTGCAAGTAAAATAAAAAATGGAAGCTTTAAGAAAATAAAACCTAAATTGAAGAAAATATTCTAATAGTTATAAAATATATTTTTTTAAAATTTAATTCTTGTTTTCACCATATATTATGTATGCCTTTATTTCTCTGGAGTGGGAGGGGGCTGGTATCGAAATATTCTCTAGAAAAGGGGGTGCCAGTTCAAAAAAGGTGGGGAACCTATGAGCTAAGCAATTAACTTTCTTTTTTTTGAATTAATATATTCAGATTTATTTATTATTTGATTGGTCTACCTTCTAATACATGTAGAATAGAAAGAAAAAAACTCACCCCACAAAACAATATTTGAATAAAAGTATTACAAAAAGTCCAAAGAGGACTGATGAACACGAAATTCTTAAAATTTATAAAATAGTTATATTAATAATGGCGTTCAATCACAATTCATTTCAAAAGTCTAATCGAGAGAGCTGTGACGGGCTCACGCGTCTTTTCATTAACATGTCCTTTGGGTTCTTTGGGGCCAGAATTAAAGACAACTCTTTTCCAACCAAACCCAAGAAGTGAAGCGTGAAGAAAAGATGCAAATTAGGAAGCTTTTAAATATCAGAAGTTAGAGTAAGCGGTGTGGCAATTTGGGAAATGTTATGATAGTCCGCGATTCAAATGTGAAGAGTTTGTGAAAGGTTAAGTGACAGCCAACAGAAGTTACCCGTGACAGAGAGCGCTTAGGTCAAGGTGCATACCATTGCACTCCAGTGAACCGCAACTTCAATTACGATCAGATTGATCGCTACTTCATTCGACATTAAGGTAGGAGTAACTATTTAATATTCGGATCTGTGATAGCATTGTAATTGAGCTTAGGTGAGTTGCTTAGGAAAAGATGTTGTTTAGCGTTAGTTTTTGCAGAATTACTGGATTGAGACTATTTAATCATATGAGATATTTCTCTGCAGTTTTGTGAATATTGCATTAAAACAAACAAGTTAGCCTGTTAGCAGTGAGAATGACTTCTCATAACCATTTAGATGATTCCTTGAGATGGAGAACCGTTGGCAGATTTGAAGCTTGTGACGGCTCACGCGTCCTTTCTCTAACATAACCTCTGGGTTCTTTGACGGCCAAGATTAATGGCAATTTAGAGAAAGCTCTGTTTGGAAAAGGTGGAAGTGTAATTTGACGGCCTACCAAGGAATCACGGATATCTAGCCATTACTACAAGGTGCATACTACTGCACTCGAGCCTAACTGAATATCTGAAGGTGATTGAACCGTTGCGGAAATTCAAGGTAGGACAAATCATTTGATACAAGAAATCGTAATATTATTAGGATTGAGAGTAGGTGGATAATATAATTATTTAGATAAGTGATCCAATTGCGCGATCTGTTTTAGTTACGGCTACGTGTTTTGGTTTATTCTCACAATATAAGTTTGTTCAATATATAAGTAATTTAAGTTAAACTCTTAATAAAGCCATATTAAGAATTCTAAAATGTCTCTTCATTTCGAGAATCCCACACCTCTAACTTACGCTGACCCACAAAGATATGGTCGACAAAGATCGACCGTATCACAAGCTGGCCAGTTTCAAGTGGAGGTGACTCGATCTTTACAAGTAGCCCGAAAGGGGTATCCCGGCTGTGGAATCAATTTCAAACAAGTGGTACTTTCAGCAGGAAGGTCAGCCAAGGTTGCCAAAGGGCATCAACATCTGCACAGGATCATTACTTGGCTTTTAAAGCATGACGACATATGTGGAGAGCGACTCCTCTGCTTGCTAGTGACCTTGCTTCTGTGTCAGGAAAAGAATTTCCAGAAAAGTAGTCTACGGCCGTCTTGCAGAGACTGTCCTTTACGCCTAACATTTTGTCTTGTATGTCCCTTTGACTGCATCCAACAGAAAAGACAGGATATTTGTGGAGCTGAAAACATTAGTCATGGACACCACAAGAACTAGGGCGACAAAGTGATTCTCGTCGAGTCTTCATCTGGAGAGAAATTGGAGCTCGCTTTCATCCCTCCTACATATCAAAAATCGACAGATGTCGTGGTAAAGCAGTGTTTCTCAAACTGTGCGGCGCGCCCTCTTAGGGGGGCATGATAACCCTACTAGGGGGGAACGAGCATATTGAAAAGTCGAAAACAAAAGATTATTTAAACAAATTATTAATTTACTGAAAGTAAACAAATACATTCTGACATAATAAAAAATAAAATACTCATTTACACTATAATACACTTATAAATGTATCATTACTGCACAATCTATTTTATAATTAATTTAACAATACTAAGTTAAGGACAAGTTTAATAATTACCAGTGACCCCATGGATTTGTCATGTATAAAATTACATGCCAACAGTATAATTTATATGTATAATTTGTACGGTTTATGTAATTAATCCCTTAAATGCCAATTAAAAATTACGCGATTCGTTCCCCAATGCCATCGCTTAGCACGTAGGTAAGCGTATGTGGTGTAGAAAAAGAATAAATAATCAAATCGTCTGAAACATGTAAATCCTTCGCAAACACTGTCAAGGTTCCAAAGCCTTCGGAATAATTTTATGGATAGTAGTTCACAGAAAAGATAGTATTTCGGAAAGACGTATATATACGTCTGGGGCAATTAACACACTGGCTGAGTGAGACGTTTATATACATCGTAGGGACTTAAGAGGTTAAATTCGTATTGTGGGCTTAGCATCAAAATATAGTATTATTGAATTTAATATATCGTTATTAAATGGAGGGGGGTGATCCAAATTATGATTGAATATTGGGTCGCAAAGATAGAAAGTTTGAGAAGCACTGTGGTAAAGGAATCATTGTATGTGGCGGCATAATGTTGGGCAGTCCTTCACCCCTATACGTTTTACATGCGAGTACGGTCAACTCACAGCGCTATATGGGTGAGATCCTGGAAGCCTATATGAAGTTTTTTGGGGTGCTATGGGCTCGGACTACATTTTTATGGGCGAAAATAAGCGGCCTCACGGAACTAAAATTGTAGATGAATTTCATTTGGGAGGGAATATTCGCCATATGGACTGGCCCTCGAGGTCTTCGGATCTAAATCCTATTGAACATATTTAGGATGGTATAGGAAAAGCCATCTTTGAGCGCATCCTCCTCCCAGAACCTTCTAGGAGTCAAAAGTCATTCTTTGAGAAAAATGGGCTTTGTTGCCACAAATGTTTATTGACACCCTCATAAACGGCATGATAGCTTGTTATGAAGCTTGTATACCGGTGCATGGTGGTCACACTTCAAATTATACAGACTTTTAATGAGTTAAATGCTTTCTTTCTGATTCATGATTTGACAGTTTTTGATATATCTGTATCTGAATTAAAAATTAAAATCTTTTCTATACGGTTACGCTGTGCATATTCTTTTTCACATTGCAATACGTTTTTGTGCCAAATTTTGTTGCAACACAGCGAATAGTTCATCAGTTTTCCTAGATTTTGTGACCTTAATTTTGGACAAGAGTATAAATAAACAAAGAACATTAAGCAATTTAGTTTATGATTGGAAAGAGAGAGTTTATGTTTAAGTCATTTGGATTTTTTATTAAGTCTTGAGTTTAACCATTCAATCATTGTCATCAATGTCCGAAAAAAAGATAATTATACCTATTTATATCTAATTTACCTATAATTATTCCTATTTTATAAGAGACAAATTATTATCTTTAATCAAAGTTGAGTGACCAATATCTAAATTCGGTTTATTTTTTTACCACTTAGATAATCCTTTTTGTAGTTGAGAAAGGCAGTCGAGAATTCGGAAAAAACGCTGGTAAATTTTTTGCATTAATATCCATCTTTCGGATACAGGGAAATTTTTTCGTTAATCGCGCCAAGCTCGGGTATTACAGTTAGGTCAAATCTTATGAGTTCCTATCCCACGTTTTTGTGTGTGTTTTGAACATTTTATGTTGCATATTAATGTTCATAAACAAAAATACCATGATAAATTGTATTATTTATCCTTTAAAATAATTACTTCTATGATTTTTCATGTAGTTTTATGGGCAGTACTGAATAATGCCGGCGTTTCACAAGCTGGAGAAATCGACTGGACACCCCTAGATGACATACAGAAAGTGTACGACATCAACACTATGGGAGTTCTGAGAGTGACGAAAGCCTTTTTGCCTTTTTTGAAAAAATCTAAAGGAAGAGTGATAAATAACACTAGTATCTGTGGTGAGTTTTTCTTTCAATAACTTCATTCTTTACTGAAGACAAAAAAAGTCAAAATATAGCTAACTGGAAAGGTATGGACACCAGATAATTCATAAATATATCATAAAATGTTTAAATATGAATACAGAGACCTGATAAAAAAAAGGTGAGGTTTGAAAATTGATGCTTAGCGTGAGAGTTAAGAAGTTAAATCATTAATTTATTTCATCCACAGCCATTAATTACAGTATGTGCAGTTGGTTACAGGTAATGGCGAACACATGGGGGTGGAAGTCCCCGGGTCCAGACCCCTCCTAAGCCCTGAATTCTTTTTCGATTGATTATAATTCTATGTGTATAGTATCGTAAAATTTAATTAAATATTTGTTATTAATAATTATTTTTACTAATTAATGCTAATTATTTATTCAGTTTATTTATTTTTTATTGTTTTTTGTTCCTGACAATCGACAAAGTCAAAAGAATATGTTTGACTGCGTATTGTGGTAAGATACGAGAATGGTGGACTTTCGACCCTAGGCCCCCTCCCTTTGAAAAATTCCTGTGTTGCCACTGGTCACAGGTTATTCAAATTATTGACTTTGTCCATTTTACGGAAGTTTTTAGTGAAGGAGAAGGCAACACAACCTTTCTTATAGAGTTTACAAGCGGACTCCTCTCCACTGTCTTGGGGTGCTGTCGGTTCTGCAATCATCAGGCAATTTTCCGTAATAGACACTAATGATGATCTGACCCTTCTCCAGGTAGTCAATTACGAAGATTCCACAATAGTCCTAATAAATAAATCGCATGATACAGTGGCACACACAAAATTTTTTCAAGGGGGTGGGAGTCCAGGGTCGGAAGTCCACCATTCTCGTATCATGCTTTAATATTTCAAAATATTGAACATTTCAAAATATTGAACCTGACACAAATTATTGTAATTAAATTAAAATTGTCAAGACACAAATTAAAAAAAAAATATCTTCAAGAGGGATCTCAACGCTTTTGACACTAAATTGCATGTTTTCAGAAACGATATTATTATAAGAAATTACAAGTACTTCCCAAACTTGAAAAAACCAGACGAAGAAAAAGTTATTTAAGAAAGTTCCAAAATTATTATATACCCTGATGTGACTTCAATTGACAAACTGAATTTGTCCTAATTCGATTGGTTGGAAATTGAAGAATTTGAAATGCAACTCTGAATGATTTCCAGTCTTGTTCAATATGGATTCAAAAATTTAATGAAACAAGGAAAATGTTCGAATTGATTGAAACAGAAAAATTAACAAGCAATATGATTAAAAATGCCAGTTACGAAATTTTGGAAACAGAATTCAATTCCAGACACATTTAATTGTTTGAAGAAGCTGACTCCTGCCATTTTATAACCATATTTTCATCTACGTATGCCCAAAAACCCCTTTCTGAAATGAATTACATTTAAGACTCACTTAGAAACCATTTGGCAGAATACTCTAATTCAGAATGCGTTCTGTGTGCTAAAAGTAGCATCTTACAATCCTAATGTAAGTTATTTGTCATCTAATCGGCAACAACAGAAGTCACACTAATGTTACTTTAATTTGAATAATACATATATCTAAAATATTTACTGCTATACAGTGCAAAAT
>BMAV01000443.1:0-27578 GCA_019973955.1 Trichonephila inaurata madagascariensis
CCCCCGGGGGCCCCCCCCCGGTGGGTGCGGGTGTCACAATCCCGAGGTACCCTAGTGATCTCCTTTTCCGAAGGGGTTTACTATCTATGGTAAACACGGGTGTTACGACCCCGACGTACCCCAGTGATCCTTCTCTATTTTCGACCCTCTATCTTGTTATCCAATTTCTTCTTTTCTTCTTCTTTTCCCGTCCAGACCACAGACCTATGAATGTTTGGCGCAGTATAGCCAAAACTGGCTCTTGCGCCATAAAACACCAAACTCAACTCAACTCAAATCAATATCTTTCATTCTGTTATAGGCATTTTATTTTATTCCAATACTTACGATACGATAGTCGGTATTTCGAAAAACCCATTATATATACAGAGTGTTACCGACAAATTCAGAGGGGTGATGTAGGCAGCATGGAGACGACAAATCGTCATAGAACATGGGGTCACTAACCACGCTTAGTTGGTGAAAATCGCGAAAAAAACAGCCGTCAGAAGGACGATGAGCCAGACGAGGGGAGAGGCCGATCAAATTCAGGAATATACATATACTGCTCGAACGCCTTCAAGTCTCATCATCTTGTGATGTGGCCTTTCAGTAAATCCCCTCGTATGTAGATATATGGGGTATTGAGGAGGCGGATGCCTTCGCGGAGGAGGGTGCCAGAGAGGCTCTGGCTATATCTAATTGTCTGACTTACCTTGAGCTGTTCTCTGCCAGAAAACATATTGATAAAAAGACTTGGCTCGTCCCCCCGGTTCATACTTGGTATCGAGCTGATTCCCCGGGCTATGAATTGCGACAGCTGCACCCAGACGCCTGTTTCCAGATTTCTTAGTGGACATTTAAGAAGCCTTGCCTTCTAGGGTGGCCATAAAATCCATCCCATTTGTCCAACATGTAACATCGAGCAGGCTTCCTCGACATATTCTTAGATGCCTGGGTTTGTCCTACGACGACTTACTAAGTCTTCCTATGCTTGCATATGACATTTTGAGGGTGAATAAACTCATAGATCTCGTCTAGCGGAAGCTAGACAAGGAGATCAGCAACAACAACATGCGTCAGTGATGCAAAATAACTTACTCTCCTACAGCACGTGCTCCTAGAGTTGCTGCAAGGAGTACCGATCATTGTGTACCAAAACGCGTGGTTATGCATGATGATGCACCAGCAAATTTTTCGATTGCAGTGCTTAACCACCTCCATGCTACATATCCCGGGGGGGGGGGGGGGATTGAACACGGTGGACATATTGCTTGACCTCAAGCCTTTCGATATCTTCATCTAAAGCCACTGGAAATTGCTTGCGTTTGAGACGCCGGGGGCTACAGTGGAGGATCTTTCGTCGAGATCGTCGTCGTTTTGGTTAACATCGTCAGCACACCAGATTTGTTTGAACGCGTCCGACAATCCTTCGTCTGTCGGCGTTGGCTGTGCTATGACGTAGACGGCCACAATTTAGAACAATTTCTACAACAATCACTTGTCGTTGCATTTCTGACTTTCTCGTATTATAAACATGTTTTACGTCTAATAAATGTATTTCCTACTCCTTATTGCTCATTTTCATTCCATTATACATCACATCTTTGATAAATGTTTGTGCGATTTACTCCGACTAATCATGGTTTCCCAACCCACGTTCTATGGTGATTTGTCGACTCCTTGCTGCCTACTATCATCCCTCTGAATTTGTCGGCCGAATTTTTCAACACCCTGTATATGAAGAAAATCAAAAGAATTAACAACCACGAATTTAAATGAAGAATACAGGGAAGCCTGAAAAATAAATTATAATGTAAGTGAATTAAAGAACCGTAAAATACGGCGTAGAACGCGCACTTTTAACACCAAAATTATGATCGAAATTTAAAGGTGCGCGTTATACGCCGGGTATAAAAACGATAGATTTAAAATTAAGAAAAAGTGACGAGCATAAAAAAAAGTTTAATTCTACACATATCGAAAAGCTTTTATTTAAAAATGACATGTTTTTTGAACTAAAAGAGTTATACTATTATTTCAAAAGTCTGGGTTGATATCTCGAATAAATAACTTCAAAACTTAAGAACATTGTATATTAACATTTTAGATTTATTCGTGAAGAAGGGGGTGCGACGAATATACCTAAAAATTAAAAAATGCAGCTTGAAAGTACTGCTGCGCGTTATACAACGGTGCACGCTATACGCCAGATTTTACGGTAATTAAAATCTGTTTATTTTGAAAAGGTTTTCTTTGAAACAAAAATAACGATTTTTTTTAAGAAATGCTTAGCTCTTATAGAAATTTTCTCTTAATATCTATATAGTCGATATAGTAAAGCACATACATATCCCAGATTGGAAATAGCTTTAAAAAAAGTACACCCCTCTCCAAAAAAAAATAGTCTTGGAAACAAGTAATTGATCGTAAGCCATAGTGGTTCAACATTTCAAAATCCAAAACAGAGAAAAGTAGAGTTGAGTTGACAGTTGTGCGCCAGTATGTCTGGAATTCGAATAAATGAACTGTCAAACCCAGGAAAGTCAAGCTGTTTTTAGACAGGTTGTGTTGGTCGCAGAATGAAACTTGTGTGCGTGCATTACTCCTTATATACGGAGCTTGGAAGAAACTGAGAACTCCAATGATATGTTGGAAAAAATAATACGTAAAAAAATTCCAAAAAAAAGGACATAAATGTCACACAGGCTTCAAAACGTTTTTTTTTTCATTATAAAGCGAATAGATTATGACCTTTTCGCTAAATGACAGAAGTAAAAATCCAATTCATATAAGCTCCAAAATGGGTGAATTAAAAAAAGAAAAGGAACTAAAGTTAATATTGAAAATATTTTTTGGTAATTATATTAATAAGCAGTGGTATATATTTCAAGAAGTATGAGATGAAGTTGTTTTGTTGATCTGTTTTGGCATAGGGACTGTATTTTGACAACTTGTCAGAAATTCATGTATTTAAGCGGAAAAAATAAACGTATGCAATAAACCTTCAACTGTCCAGAATGAATGAAATTATAGTTTAAAATACTAAAAAAAAACATGCGTTTATGATTAATCTAACTAAAAATAAGAAAAAAAATTCTTAATATAAGAATAAAATGATTTGCGAGAAAGTTAATGTCATTGTGGTAAAAGAGAAGAGGGCTCTATATTAATTGTTATAATTTCTTACTAGTTCTCTATTCCGAAATACTGAGTTAGTGTAGAAATGTAGTACAAAGCACTCCACGCTTTTATCACAATGGCATTAATTTTCTCCTAAATCGTTTTATTCTTATATTAAGAATTATTTTTTTACTTTTGATTTCGATTAACTATAAAAGCGTGTGTCAAGACTTTATTACTTTCTTAATATATCTTCTTACATCTATCAATACACACAAATACATCTTGATTAAATATAGTTCTATTAACTAAACACAATCAGATAACAATCAAACTACAATCTCAAATCAATACCAAGAGACTCTATTCTCTTTTTACCAGACCACCCCGGTGGTCGCTCTCTCACCGATGTTCTCAACTTCTTCTCCCGACCCAGTCTTAGGGCTTCGCGCTAAGCAAAACGAGGGACCTTTTCTTCCCTCGACCGTCCCCTTCCCAGTCAAGCCAACTTCTGCCTGGGATCAAAAGCCCTCTTCCAAAATACATTTACCCTACCAGGTCGCGCCAACTTCCCACACTCTCTTTCGATAACACAGCAGTTTCAGATACTACAGCGTGTTTTTTAGTTTTTTTTTTATAATTTATATA
Source organism: Trichonephila inaurata madagascariensis (assembly GCA_019973955.1). Lineage (NCBI taxonomy): Eukaryota > Metazoa > Arthropoda > Arachnida > Araneae > Nephilidae > Trichonephila > Trichonephila inaurata. The sequence continues at coordinate 3,751 of BMAV01000443.1, forward strand.
TTTTTCATTTTTTAGTTAGATCTACAGTAAAAACATGTATTTTTAGCTTTTTAAATTATCATTTATTCATAAACTTTTTTTTAAAAAAATTTTTTTGACCCGCGATCGAAAAAGTTTGCCCATCCCTGAGTTAGAACAAATTGTTTTTTTTTTTTACATGCGCGAGTCTTTTTTATTTTATTTATTTTTTTTATTTTCATTTTCAGAAAGACTGGAAGATTGCTTATATTGTGATAAGAAATTGCTGACGCAAAAAAACAAAAACATTTTCGCTTTCAGTGTTACTCTTAATCTTTTAGTCGCCAAATCTGGAAATGTGATCTGGAATTTGTCACCAAATCTGGAAATGGTATATGGAATTAGTCGCCAAATCTGGAAATGGTGTAATGAATTAGTCGCCAAATCTGGAAATCATTATTCCTAATTATCTTGTTCAGGACAATGGAACAAAATTATGAAGTTGCTGTATTGTCATTGGTGCTTGACAAGTGTGCAAAATTTCGAATTATTCTAACCTTGTAACAGCTACATTTAAGCTCTGCCTTCCTTTGACCATTAGAGGCAGCCAGGGGGCACCACTTGTTCTTTTAAAAAGCAGGAACTCGTTCTTCTGTCTCTTCTGCACAAAATACCTTGGATTGATCCTTGATAAAAAAACTCACTTGGAAACAACATTTGACTCACACAAACGCGATAAATTCCGGAAGGCTCTAAGAGCACTCTTCCCCTTAATTGGCGTTAGTGTGGTGTGGTAGTTAGGAGAGGGAGGTGCCAGCTCAGGTGTCATCCACGTCACTTGGCCATGGTTCAAAATTACGTGGTCCGTCGCCAAAAGCCCTCGTGTAGCTGAACAGTGCGACGTTAATATTCACTCACTCACTCCATTAACCCTCGAGTTGCTTCAAAGTGCCATGTTTTAGTAAGCAATTCAGTCTTTCATAGAAATTAACAAAATTCATAGATCATAAATTCGTTACCATTAAACAAAATTGTACTTTTAAAAATTAAAAAACAAGCAATATAAAAAAAAATAAGTCAACTCTTACTTAGGTCAACAAAGAAATTTTTTTACTTTAGTTACTTTTTATTAAATAATTACAATTAATATAAATATGTATATACATATGATAGAATCACAATATTATGAGTGGCAAAATAGGAAGCGATTTCCTTTGCAATCTTCCATTTTCCTTTCAAAACAGGGTGTTGGGCTATTTTTTGTTTTTTTGTTTATTACTATTTATTCATTAATTAAATTAATTTATCCCAATAAAATAGTGTGGTAAAAAAGAAATCACATTCTCAGAGATTGGGCCATCTCAGGGGGATTTGAGCCCCCGACCATTGGATGAGAAGTTCAACATGATACCCATTGCTTTACAGGTACACTACGAATGATTTTTCCCAAGTGTCATCCCCTAGAAGTATAAAAAAAAACGTATTTGAACTTGAATGGATGAAAAAAAATTATTTTAATAACGATTGAAAATTTGAACAAGAAATATATATATATATATAGGCTTATTCTCTACCAACAAGAGATAACATCCAACAATCACATTCGAAAAACACATTAGGAAGAGAGTGAATTAATAGTAGGATTTGAAAAACATGCGCTTTTGTCACTTTAACCGCAATCGTATCATACATTTCAAACGACATTTATTTCAAAAACTTAGTTCTGAGCATAGTTTGATGCTCTGAAATAAAACAAACGATCTAATTTATCTGATTCCAGAGCTTGCGCAGTTTTCCAGCTTTTCCTCCTACAAAGCATCCTCGTGAGAAAAAAAAAAAGTAGACGATCGTGCGTCCTTGGTATACCTGATCGATATCTGGTATCATTATCTCTGGTCCATCACGTGATTACGAAGAAAACAATAAAAAGAGGAAAAAAACTAGAGAAAATAAAGATCGGGCACACGACTGCCATTTGAAGCCATACAATTGCACATGGAAAATAAGATTCTGACCAACTGGCGAAAACGAATGCTGCTGACATGCTATCGTGTGTACGGAAAAGTTGTTTCTTTTGTACCTACAAATCAGTATAAGAGGGGTGTGATGGATTTATGTGTTATATGTATTCTATGACATTAATAGCTTTACAATGTGAGTTATTTGTGAAAAAAATTAAATATGGGAAACCTGTAAAGTATGTATAAATATTAGCTGAGAAAATAAAGTCCACATTCACGAGAAAAGCTACTCAGTAGTTGTAATGAAAGAAGTTTTTTTTTATAAAAAAAATCTATACTCTTTTAGATTTCCTAAAAATTATTATTTCGAAAATTTTCAAACACATTAAATTTTATTCATCAATGCAGATCTCTGAAAAACAAACTTAGCTTTTGTTAATGGAATGCAGAGAGATTTTCCAATTTTTTATTTAATGTCTACACACACTTAAGCACGCACTCTTACGCACGCACGCGAACCACTTATGTTATATGTATGTACAAATATTATATGTGTATTTTATATGTGTACACATTGAAGCAAGCTATGTGTGTCGTTTTCCCTTCAACGATGCACTCCTTGTTGGAAGGTTGAGTTTTACCAGCAAAGTTTACTTCTCAGATTGAACTTGAATAATAAGATTATGACACAACCATAGAAGATGCAACCATAGCTACATGTAATGTCTGACTACCGTTGGCATAGTGTTTGGCGGTAGATTCTGTAAGGGTTGGCGACTTCCCGCAGGTGTGGGGGTTAAGGTTGCTAGTTTAAGGGAGAAGGGCGTTGGCTTTGCAACGAAACGGACAAAGAGAGAGGGAGAGGGTTTTGACCCCGGAGTTTACAGTTGAGGGAAAAAAAAAAGTCCCTTGTTTTTGGAAGCGGAGGCGTTGAATTGCTCTGGATGGAAGGGAAAAGAATTCTGTCGGTGAGAGAGAAAGAATAAGAGATAGTCTCTGGGACTGTGTTTAAATTAAATGATTTGAGAAGCGACGAACATTGTAATTTGATAGTATGTGATTATTATATTTAAGCCAGAAGAATTTATGTTAATAAAGAGTTAATTATGTTTGTGTTGATGAATGTGAGAAAATATTAAGAAAGTAATAAAAGTTATGACAGCTTCCATCTTGGTGGAAAATTTAGCGAAAAGTACTATATCGCCAAGCAAATATCAAGAAATCTCCAGGATCGGTCCTTTTAAAGTTTCCTTGAGGCTACATAAAGGAACTTTGAAACAGAAGTTGAGTCAGTGCAGAAGAGAGCTCAGTCGGGATCAGAATCTGCTTGTGCTTTGACTACAATAAGAGAGGGACTTTATCTGTCTGAGTTTCTGTTGGTAGAGCTGTTCTAGAGAACCGTATCTGGAACGTTGTAAAGTTTATATATAACGAGTGCCTTTTGCACTATTGTAAATAGTCTGTTTTAATACTTCTTTGTGTATAAGCGTTGATTTGTCTTCATGTAGTCTTTTTTCGTCCTTGTCCATTGAAAAGTAGGATATTATTCAAATTATTGGAGTCACCGGCAGCGTTTTCCACACGAAAGGTTATTACAATATATATTAATACATATATATTTATATATACATATAATGTTATATGCGTATTTATATATATAAAATGAATCCTATATGTAACAAAATACACATATTTAATAATTTAAGGCAGTGCTTCTCAAACTTTTAACTTTTGAGACCCAATATTCAAAACATAATTTTCATTGCACCCCCCACATACAATAACAATGCATTGAATTCAATAATACTATACTTCGACGCAAAGCTGCAATATGACTTTAACCTTTTAAATAACACTGGCGTATATAAACGTTTCGCTCAGTCAAAGCGTTAATTATCCTGGACGTATACATACGTTTTCTGAAGTACGAACTTTTCTGTGTACTGCTATCTATAAAATTATTCCAAAGGCTTTAGAATGCAATAAAAGGACCTTGACAGTGTTTGCGAAGGATTAACTTATTTCAGAGGATTAGTTTATTTTTCTTCCTTTTAACGCCCCGCCCCCTAAATAGATCACATATGCGCACCTACGTGACAAATGGTGGTATTGTTGAGCAAATCTTTAATTTTAATCGGCAGATAAGCGTTCATTTTTATGTAATATTTTACATATGACAAGCCCATGGGGTGACTGGTAATTATTGAACTTGTTCTAAGCTTATTAAAGACTTCTGAACTCATCATTAATTGTCGAAGACATTGTACAGGACTGATGCGTTTATGTATTATATCAGTATAAATGCATATTTCATTTTTTTTATTATGCCAGAATGTATTTTGTTTGTTTACTTTCAGCAAATTAATAATTTTTTAAAATTATCTTTTGTTTTCGACTTTTCAATATGCTTGCACCTTCTTTGTAGAGTTGTCACGGCTCCCTGGGGGGGGGCGTCCCACAGTTTGAGAACCACTGATTTAAGGACATAACTACCGTGAAATCCAGCGTATAACGAGCACTTTTAACACAAAAAATAAGATCGAAGTTTACGGGTGCGTTTTACACGCCCAGTATAAAAATGAGAGCTTTAAAATTAAAAAATAAGATGAACATAAAAAAATTTAAGAATTCTTCATAGATAGGAATGCTATTTATTTAAAACAAATGACATTTCTATTGAACTCAAAGAGTTGTAGTCCTATAAGTATATAATTTTTTCAAAATCTTGGGATAATATCCCTAAAAAATGTCTTCAAAACACAATAGCATTTCACACGTACATTTCAGGTTTATTCATAAAAAGTGGATGCGCGTTATACGGCGAATGTACCTAAAAATCAAAAACTACAGCTTGAAAGCATGGGTGCGTGTTATACACCGGATTTTATGTTATATTGCTGAAAACGAGGATCTTAAAAAATATGGCTTGCACACAAATAGAATAAATACATGAAATACTAAAGTAATTTTTATTGTTTAAGTACATCAAGTTTTAATTAAAGTATTAATTAAAAAGTATTAATCAAGTATTAATTAAAATCTCTCTCTCATCATTAAGTTATTGACTTTTGTAGGGTTGGATAATAAATAAACATCTAAAAACTGTTGCTCTATAGAATGTTGATAAAAATATCTTCACTACAGAAAACAAAATAATACAGAAAAAGGGAAAGAAAATGGTACCGATACAGAATATGTTCCTATGACAAATTGTCAATAATGGAAGATTTTCAAAAAGTAACGTTCTTGTAAAGAAACTCGTGAAAGTTTCGTCATCAATAACAAAAAAAAAAAAATAAATAAATGGTAAGAAATCTACTTTTGAGACAAAGACATAAAATGGATCGAATTGGAAGAAAGACCTTGTATGTGAAATGATACGTCTTACGATAAAATTGGTTTTTGTTTACCTTCACCGATGAAAATAAGAACATTGGGAATTTCCGAATATCTACTTAAATTGACAGTATAATTTAGAAAAGCAACCTAGAGGCCTTTTTCTTGGAAATCGCGGAAAAGCATTGAGGGCTTGGAATGACTTAGGATTTAATGGAAACATTTATATATTTTTAAAACGGATGCTTGGAAATTGAAAAGAAAATATCATAAACCAATACTTGGAATTGTGTGCATTCCAGCTTACATCGAATGTCAGTTTATGATTCTAGTTTGTGTTCTTCTAACGCCACTTGATCGACAAGGTCAGATCGAAGCCCACGAAATTCATCCTGGCAAGGGGCTAATTTTATACATGTCGTAAGCCTAAGCTATAAGGATTGCAATATCGGACCAAAAGTTCAATACTGGTATTCGGTACTTTTTAGATCTTAATACCGGGATACCACAGTATTAATACCTGTAGTAGAAATTTTAGAAAAAGAAAGAAAACCACAGGTGTTTCTTTGCTTTATTTGCCAGTTTCGTTCGAGAGTGTAAATTTCACAAAAAATAATTTGTAACTTATAAATTATAACAGTATATATAAAGAATCACAAAAAAAAGTATATATAAAAAGGAACATCTTATTTATTTAAATCCCCAAAAAGTGTAAATATCATCATTCAGTCGGTGGTACAATTACAAATTTTTAAAATGTGATCTTAAAAAACATAATGCATTAGTTGTATTGTCATTAAGTCTGGAAAGTAATTCTGTGTAAAAATTACCAGCTGTCGAAAACGCTCTTTTGGCATATACGTTAGTTGGTGGTACTGTTAGCAATGCCGAATTGTTTAATGCTTCGTTTTACTTATAAATTCATCAAAATTATCAATTTTTTTCAAATTAATCTAAAATCCCTGATGGCTTAGGTTTAGAAACTGTGTTTAAATTGTGGTATCTCTCTTCAAGGCTGTTAGATTCTTTCGTCTTTAACAAATTTGTATCATGTTTCGTTTTTAAATGTGTATGGAGTCCGCTTGTGTGTGTGTGTGTGCTTCCTGCATTCACTTTAATAACTCTTGAACCTTTTTTATATTGTGCCACCATATTATTTTCACCATATAAATAATGAAACCAAACCGAAGTACTATAAACTGATTTTTTATGTTCTTTAAAGTTATTCTTATTCATTATTATGGGTTGTTATTTGTGAAAATATATATGAATCAGAAAAATATTTTGAACCCTAAATATGCAAATACAACGTGAATAACAAACTCGCCAATCTAAAAATTATCGAAACATTACACACTTTATTCACAACTACAACCTTGTTTTCTCAGATACAAATATCAGACTACGAATCCTGAGCGTATGCAGTATTAATCTGAGCTGTAATAGGATGGTTTTGGATCGCCTCCTTGGAAGATTCACATATTTTATCACTTCTCTTAACTGTACGATGCAACTTTATATTCACAGTCAATTCATTTCGCCTGTTAGGGTGATATATGATATAAAAACAAAGAGGTATACTGTTTTGCTCTATGATAGCGATCCCTATAGTGAAGACAATTTAAAAAATTCCCAGAAAATACCGAAAAAAAAAGGTATTTAAACTTGTGAGTACCGTATTACAAAATTGTACGAAGGGCTCAAAATACCGGTATTGCAATCCCTACTTTAAGCACCATGCAGCTGACAGAACGATTTGAATCAGTTTCACCTTAATTTTGAGAGGGAATATCCTGTAGAGTAGTCAGGGGATCATCTACCTCTCTTCCCCTTCCACTAACATCACGAGAAGGCTTGTTGCTCGATGAATATTTAGACTGCCCCCATGCCACGCAAACACTCTACATTTACAAACACCCAGGCCTTCTCCAGGATTCCAAACCAACCCCTATGGCACTGAAAACAATCCTTTTTTAGCCTGTCTGTTCCTAGTTTAAAAGGTTATTTTTTGAAATTAAAAAAAATAAAACACACGCTAAATTAGGAAGTGGAATATTTCTGAGAGAACAATTTTTGTACAATTGAGTAATATATATTTGTACAATTCATTCGGTCATCCAGCTTTGAAAAAAAATTATTGAAGAAATTTCAATTTATTTAATATATTTAGTATGATCAAGCTGTAATGCTTGATAAAGTGAAGTACTCGATGGTTTTTAAAGTAAAGCTTGTTCTATGGTTAAAATAACACACTTCGATGAGTTAAAAAAGTTCTTATATATTATATTTTATTCTTGTTTTTACAAAAATAAGCAGTAAAGGGGCAAGTAAAAAAAATCATAAAATTGTTTTTCTATAATACACAAATATTGTACAATTAATTATTGTATTTCATTCTTGTGACCTTCGTCATACATAATTACGTTCTAATTAATTATTAATTTTTAAATGTTAATAAAACAAATAGAAACACGCAATAAGTTAAGAAAATAATCACATCTTTATAACAAGTACTTTAGTTAAAATTTATAAAAATAAACGAAATAAAACAAATTAGGGACCATAGTGAGAGAAGATTAAAAGGGACTTGGTGAAAATGAATACAACTTTTGCGCTATCGCTGTTATTAAATTTAACACCATGACAATCACAGAAAATAGTTAGCATTATTTTGATTTTTGAGTGATTTGACAACAATTGAATGCTGTTGTCTTATGTTTTTTATAAACAGTTGTTTTTGAAAGTGTTTTATAGTATTTCAAATACCTTTGCGGCAGAAATTCCATTGCAGAAAAAAATTGTAATCTAAGTCCACAACAGAAATAGAAACGGGATTTTTATCTTAAATATTTGAACCTCATTAAAACTAACAGTAAACCTCTCAAAACAGATTACTTTGAAGGAACTTTATGCTTTTTAAATACGAAATTAAATTGTACTGTTTTTAATTAAACCTTTTATTTTAATATTTGTAAGATACTCTTTTGGAATTCTAATATACCTTTTTCTCTATTTAGAAATATTATTCTTAACAAAAATGTAAGAGTTCCTATCTTTCTTTTAGATTTTTTTTGTGTGCAAAACTGCTGGTCCACCACTTGAATTATAGCTTGCTACTTGCGGTTGAAAATGAAAGTTTAAGAAAATTTGTTAATTATTTTGAAATTTTTCTGATTTTTTTTCATTTACTATTAACATTCAGTCAGTTAGCTTTATAAAAAGATAAAAAAAATCAAGTATGATTGTCATTAAGTAATAGTTAATTAGTGTTGTTATGAATTAAAAAAAATTCTAAAGGAATTTTTACTACCTAGTTTGTTAGAATGCTATTTGATATTATAACTTAGTTATTGCTTATACATTATTTTGCACGTCAAACAAGAAATCCGACAATTGTTCCCAATTAAGTTTTGGTGAGTGACGTAAAATATTACTAAAATGTAAGAGGAAAACTATTATAGAAATTTTACTGAATTTAAAAAATTTAAAAAAATATTATTTAGTATTCATATTTAGAAGAATATATAATCTAAAGCAGTGGTCTTTAAATATAACACTCTGTACTTCACATACTTAAAATGTAACACTGTACTTTAATTTTTACTTTTGTAACCACTAGGTGGCATTATGAAAATAAATAATGCCACCCAGATGATGGCAAAAGAGCTTTTGTTTTTCTTTACATTTTGTGTTTCGGAAACAGAAACACAAGTGCTCTCTTTCACGGTCACGTCTGGGTTCAGAATTTCCAACCGCGACGTCACTAGCTATTACAAAACAGTTCCAAATTCGTCCTTATTTATGGTAGTGAGTACTACAGATCTAGATTAGTCATGGCTGAGCAGATCACTGTCAACAGAGACGACTTTAACTGCTAGTTATCACGTTAACAGGGCAGGTGAAATATCGTCTGGCACAGGTTGGCGCGAAGCCAATTCTAGCGACCTCCTGTAGAAAAGTTTTTGAAGGTGAAGCCGATTATACGAGAGAAATTGAAGAGTAAATTTTTGATTTGTTCCGTCACAAATTTTCATTTATTTTTTGTGTGTGGATAAATGAATAATTCTGTTTGAAGAGAAGTGAAATCAAAGGAGATTCTTCTGAAATTGCAGGCTTCGAATTGTATATCCTTGAAAACTAATTCATTGTTTTCGTGGAATTGTTTTGTTTTCAGATGCTTTCTCAATATTTTAATTATATATATATTTTTTGCTTGACTATGTAATTTTGAATTCTTTTGAGTTATCGATCGTAATTAATATTGTTCATTTATTCTTTTTTAGCTTACTTTTCTCATAATCGAAAATTAATTACTTTATTCAATTCTATTGGTATTGATCAAGAATTCTAAAGAAATTTTGATTTCAATGAGAATTTCTTCTTAAGAATCGATAATTTTAAACTTGCAATGAAAAAAATATTTTCTTTTGCTTAAATTTGAAAATACAGTGAAATATGTTTAAGGTATCCGACTACGTTCGGAACCGTGATTTTGCAAAAGCGTATAAATGGATAATATTTATGATATTTAGTGTCACTTAGATTAGAAAATGTATATAAAATTGTTTTAAGAATAGTATTACAATAAAAAATTATATAAGTACAAAATATTTTGACAAAAAATGAACATAGAATGAACTATTTTCAAAATATTCTCCTTTTGTGAAAAATGCTTCTATTATAATAATATTTTGCCTGTACATAGCGCAGACCTCTGTATAGAGGCTCAACTAGAATTTTTGAAGTATATAACTTAGAAGTGGGTTTATCCATGCTTCACGACAACAAAGTGGAGAAATTTTAAGAAAAAAACGCCGATCATTATTTCAATAGGTTGTAACTCTGAAAATAATGCGAATTTTTCAAAACTCATAGTTGAGCCTCTGTACAGAGGTCTGAGCTATATGCAGGCAAAATGCTTTTATAAAAGACGCACTTTTCAAGAAAGGAGTACATTTTGAAAAAAGCTGATTCTAAGCTAATTTTTTGCCGAAATGTTGTACTTAAATAATTTGTTTTTGTCAAAATATCCTTAAAATAATTTTATACATGTATTCTAATCTAAATGATACTAAATATCATGAATATTATCCATTTATGCGCTTTCTAAAATCACGGTTCCGAACGTAGTCGGATACCTTAACGCGAAAACGCTTAAGACGAAATATGGGTTAACACGAATTAATACAACAGTCCTGACAAACTACTGTGTATTTTCATGTACTTTTTTTTCTCTTAACACGAAAAGATGTCCCTTCTGGGAATGAACAAAATACGCAAAAGACCAGACGGATTGAACTGTCATATTGTATTATCGAAAGAATTCATTGCAGTAGATGATGATAATGTGTGCACAATCCCGATTTTGGTAGACAAAGATATTTTGGAGTTTGTTCAAAGCTCAAAAATATCATTGATGCAGATTCTAACGACGAAAATGAAATAAATAATTCAACCAGTGCTTCCACATCATCTGAAATGAGGAACGTCATGAAAAGTGTGTTCAGTTATTTAAACGCCCATTCTAATGTTAAATAAACAACAAAATGGACGATATCAAACAATTTTCTAAAAAAAAAAACAATACAAAGAATATATCAGATTATTTCCAGAACACTCAGTTAATGTTTCGTTTTTGAAAAAATTTGAAAATGTCGTATTAAATTTAAGTTTTTGTGAATGCTTTTTTTTCATTGATTTTTATTAATTATATGCATGTATACGTGTCTATGTAAATAAAGTAAACTCTGATAAATTTAATTTTGTTGATATATCATTTTTTTAGCAATGTCCTTCCTTCAACACGAATTTCCTTTAACACGGAAAAAAACAAGTAATATATAAAAATAGTTTTTAAGTCAATTCCTACTTTGATCAACAACGAAAAATTTTATTTTAGCTACTTTTTATTAAATAGTTACGATTAATATAAATATGTATATACATAGGACAGAATCACAACATTAAGTGGTAATTAGTTTTTTTAAGTATCATTAAAGTATCGTATTGTCCTTTTAATTTCAGTCCAACTGAATGCTTTAACACGTGAGAAAAAAACCTTTTCAAGTTTTGACACAAGTCGCCAAAAGGGTCGCTAAGTCGCCAATGTGGCTGTATTTGTAATTCTTTAAATAATTAGTTTTAACCAATTAATTTTCATTATAATTAAATTATTGTATTGTCATCCAAAATGATTCTGTATATAAAATTTCAGCGCTTTAAAATGTATTTTATTAACGATTGAAAATTCCATCAAGATAAATAAATAAATATACATATATATAAATAAATAAATATATAGATAGTGCGAGTTAATAGTAGGAATTAAAAAAAAAAGACTTTCAGTTTCATGTTAAGCGATTTTTACTGTATTTAGAAATACAAGCTTTGAGGAAAAAAATACATTTATTTGTTAAAATATACGTCCTACTGTATATTTACTTTTGCATGATTGATTAAAACCGATCTAATTAACTTTTATGTGAATAAAGTAGAAAAAGTTAATGCAGATAATTAGAAGAATTTCTTTTGGAAGTAATCACATTACATAATTTGGAACTGATTGCCTGAATATATTTGAAGCTGCTTAGAATTTCAAACTGAAATCGAATTTACAATCTGACTTTGAATATTAAACACGCGATCAATCATTTTAGTTGAAATATTTCTGAAATAGTTTCGAATGTTATCTGATTATACAACCTCGTTATGACGTATTTGAAGTTTCCAATAGTTTAAGGAATATATCTGAGAATAGGCCAAAGGTGAAATATAATTAATTCAGAAATATGTACGAAAGAGTTTTGAAAACTGATTAGCATTAAAGGATTGATTATTGAAAATCAAGAAGATGTGGAATTCATGAAAATGAAAACGATATAAAAGGAAAAATGTGCGAAAAAACTAACATATGTATTTTTTAATGAAAATTTCCAAATAATTCCTTATTATTATACACATTTAAGTTAAACAAGTTTTTAAAATTAGTTGAATAATACGAAAAAATAGCCATGAATTCATAAAGTTATCCATTCATAAAAATATCCATTCTTAAAAATATCCATTTTTAAGCTTTTTTTTAAATGGTACATTTTACATTTTTACACATTACATTTTAGTGTAGCTGCATATGGTCAGAATAACTTTTTACATTTTTTAAAATAAATATTTATCCTATTACTTATATTTACAACCCCCCACTTACATTTCGACATATAAGACGATGGTTGAGAAAGAACTTAAAATCCAGGGTCGTCTTATATGACAGATACAAAAAAATAATAAATTTATATAAAAAAAATTTGAAAACGAAACCACTTTCAAGGGTGGTAGATATGAAACAACTATAATGTGGAGGAAGGAAGATTTTCATATAGATATGGGAAATAATTTTATGGTTTTTAAGCGAAATTTTTTTTATCGTTATTAACAAGTTTAAGAAAATAAATCGTTACTTAATAAATACAGCGAGGTTATTGCAGATCTGTTAAAAAAGGGAATTTTATTAGAATGCGGTGCGATGAAATAAAGTTAAATAATGCTCATTATACGTTTATATGTCTCTCAATCAGTCTGTTAAAAGTAATAAACCAACTACAGAAATAAGATTGATTTTCAATGCATCATCAAAAAAAAAGTCTATAAATCTATCGATGTGACACACACCAAGTATGTTGTTTTCGTTGCAATGATACACTGCTTGTGGAAAAAAGGAATTTACAGGGAAAATACTCTTTCCAGCTGTAACTTGACCAAGATTTTGGAAAGATATCGTTGATTCGTTGGAAGAATTAAAATAGAAAAGAGGAACAAAATCATTTATAAAATGGTATATTAAAAAGAAATACGAACCTTACAGCTAATCTCCATTAGATATTTACATATTATACAGTCAACTTATTTCGTTGAATTAAAAGAAATCGCCAAATGACGCGATATGCAGCCAACAATGGGAAATCGTTCCTGCGCATAAACACAATAATAATAACGACGACAGCATTTTGCAACATTTTTGGAATTGGTGATGTCTTTGGATTGGTCGACGGTATAATATTTCAGTACCTTCTGCTTAAGTTGTTAAATTATATATAAATATCTTATTACGATTCAAATCATTTAAAAAAAAAGAAATTGTTTAAAATTAGAGGAGTGTGAAATAAAAACAATATTGCGTTTCACTGGAATAATAATAATAATAATAAAATAAATAAATAAAAAGAAATGACACTGCCGTTTCTAAAAAAATTAACCGCACTTGCTCCGAGAATTCACTTAAATGCATTTATGCAGATTATCTGAATATCGAATATACAAAAAAAATATATAATAGCATACATATTGACAATGAAACACATTTTTTTCATTGATTAATTGTCTTATTAAGGTATCCGACTACGTTCGGAACCGGGATTTTGCAAAAGCGTATAAATGGATAATATTTATATTTAGTGTCCCTTAGAATAGAAAATGTATATAAAATAGTTTTAAGAATAGTATTACAATAAAAAATTATTTAAGTACACTATTTTGACAAAAAATGAGCATAGAATGACCCATTTTCAATATATACTCCTTTCGTGAAAAATGCTTCTATTATAATAATATTTTGCCTGTATGTAGCTCAGACCTCTGTACAGAGTCTCAACTAGAATTTTTGAAACATATAACTTAGAAGTGGGGTTATCCTTGTTTTACGACAACAGAGGGGAGCAATTTTAAGACAAAAACGCCGATAACTATTTCAAATGGTTGTAACTCTGAAAATAATGTGAATTTTTCAAAACCCATAGTTGAGCCTCTGTATAGAGGTTTGAGCTATATACATATAAAAATATTTTGCCTGTATATAGCTCAAACCTCTATACAGGCAAAATATTTTTATAATAGAAGCATTTTTCACAAAAGGAGAACATTTTGGAAAAAGGTTATTCTAAGTTCATTTTTTGCTGAAATATTGCATTTAAATATTTTTCCCCCCAAAATGTCCTTAAAACAATTTTATGCATGTATTCTAATCTAAGTGACACTAAATATCATGAAAAGTATCCATTTATGCGCCTTTTTAAAATCATGGTTCCGAACGTAGTTGGATACCTTAACTTCGCACTTAGAAATCACACGAAAACTGCGTGGTTTTTTAAACTTGGTCAAGTGACTCAAACAACACACTCTATTCTCCAAATTTCAATACCAGTCTAACATGAGTCTCGACAGATTTAACGTACATCATAACCCTGTAATCCGCGAAGTCTATCCTCTCTATTTCGGGTCCTCCTTTGTCCAGTCTAACTGCCCCTTTAAGCTAGAACAACTCCGTGCTACAAATAAAAGCCACTACCAAATAACGTGTCACTAGGTAACGATATAAAATTGCAAATTAAAAAAAAATAGGGAACATTATAGATGCGTGTGGACGATATTGCCACATTAATTCATGCCAATACCATATATTTGTATAACCACATTTGCGTTACAAGATTAAGGAAGATTTTCACTTTGTCAAGTATGAGGGGTTGCATCTCATTCAGATAAGTACAAATTTATTCTTTCTCTTTAGCTTGTTTTTTCTGCATAACACGTGCCCATTTCTAGTGTCAAATTTATTAAGGCATCCGACTACGTTCGGAACCGTGATTTTGCAAAAGCGTATAAATCGATAATATTTATGATATTTTGTGTCACTTAGATTAGAAAATGTATATAAAATTGTTTTAAGAATAGTATTACAATAAAAAATTATTTAAGTATAATATTCTGACAAAAAAGGAACATGGAATGACCCATTTTCAAAATATTCTCCTTTTGTGAAAAATGCTTCTATTATAATAATATTTTGCTTGTTTATACCTCAGACCTCTGTACAGAGGCTCAACTAGAATTTTTGAAATATATAACTTAGAAGTGGGTTTATCCATGTATTACGACAACAGAGGGAAGAAATAAGAAAAAAAAACGCCGATAATTATTTTAAAGGGTTGTAACTCTGAAAATAATGTGAATGTTTCAAAAATCATAGTTGAGCCTCTGTACAGAGGTCTGAGCTATATATAGGCAAAATATTATTATAATAGACGCATTTTTCTCAATAGGAGGACATTTTGAAAAAAGGTTATTCTAAGTTAATTTCTTGCCGAAATATTGTATTCAAATAATTTTTTTTTGTCAAAATGTCCTTAAAACAATTTTATACATATATTCTAATCTAAGTGACACTAAATATCACGAAAATTATCCATTTATACGCTTTTTAAAATCACGTTCCCGAACGTAGTCGGATACCTTAAAAGTAATTTATTGAAAATTATGTGTCAATCATTTTGAGTTAGATTTAATGACTTCTCTACCCATGTCACGTTCGGTTCGCTCCGGGAATGAAACTAATGAATAGGATTTTCACTTCATCCCACATGAGGAGGAGGTACTACAAGACAACCTCTGTTACACGATAAATCTTAAGTGGCATCAGAACTCGAACCTACTATTCGACACTGATTAGAAACTGCGAGCATGACTAGGGATATTACCTGCTTGGGAGTAATTCAGATATTAAACACACAGAAAAATGTTACTAAAAGTGAATTAAACTAAAGAAATGATGGCAATATCCGTAATAATCTCGTGTGCTTCGAAGATCGTGATATAAACTCAAAATAGCATTAGAATACGCTGCAACAAACAATCTTATCTACAGTTTTATGGAATATTTTGCAAGGAAATGCAAACAACTCCGACAATTCCCGTCTGAAACAAGAATTTAATTGCCGGTAACCATGCATTTCAAGCTGTAAAAAAACATCGTATTCGGAATGCAAGAAAGTTTTTCTAGAAATGTTTCGAATTATAAAAAAAAAATTCAAGGTTAGAATGCCTACTGTACAGTAATAATATGTCTGATAGAGGCGTTAAACGAAATGGTTAAAGTGTTGACTATTTTCCTCAAGGTCAGAACATTCGCTACACATCATTACCCAAGCAAAGTTTTGATGATGACAAATATGAAAAACATGCGATTTTTTTATCGATAAAAAGCAATATCTGTTTTTTATTTGTTTTAAATATGGTTGGTGCGTGAAAAAGATGGAATCCACAACTGTTATCTCGACAAAAATCAAAGCCATCATCATGAAAGACTAGTAAAAAAAGATTAAAGGAATAAATGATGTAATACATTGTGAATAATGCAAACAAATGATGCATTCATAATACGAATATTTATTTTTAAATTACAGAAATCGAATATTCTTAAAAAATGTTTGGGTTATTTTTTATTTTTCCTCTAAAACCACTTTTATAACAATATTATGCTCAGGAAACTTTCACTCGTCAATTATGGCTTGAAGCGTTACTCAGAACTCTGGGAAGTGAGTGAATATTAACGTCGCACTATCCAGCTTTATTCGAGGGCTTTCGGCGACGGTCCTCGTAATTTTAGCTACGCTTAAATGACGATGACGACACCTGAACTGGCACCCCCTCTCCTAATTTCCACACACCAACGGGAGGACGTTTGAGCCTCGACATATTAAACGTGTATCGGCCCCCTCTTTACGGGGTCTTCAGTGGTACTAGGCTCGAATTCATGAGACACTGACCACAAGTCCGTTGTCTTGACCACTAGGCTACCGCGGCTACCAGAACTCCTGGAAAGTTTCTCAATTATGAAATTTCTTTGGATCAGTTTGTGATAACTCACGGGTTGTGGGTATCAACTCTTCATCCACGCGACCTAAGTTTGAGGGGATAAAAGATTGACCACCAAAGGCATCCATAACAAAATTAGTTTATTATTATTGTGATTTATACTCGACAAAGCAACACAAGTCTAGAAGGCTTATAATATGACATAAAATACTAACAAATAGCGCAATAAACTACCGAATCTATATTTATAGATGATTTCCTAACTTACTAGAATCCGCTCTAGTATTAAAGTTTAATATAATCTTACCGTTTTTCCACGGTGAACAGCTACCAGCCTTTATATCGTCAATATAATTATTGATCCAACTTTATAAAGCAAATGGACAATCTTATGGCTTCGAACTTATTTAGTACTCTCCAAGAACTTCACTGGCGCTATTAGACTTCCTCATAGAACTCTCAGGACTCTTAGGAATCCACGCGAATACTAAAGCTCCAATATATACATTTCTTAATCTGCATAATCGCGTTCTCTTCTTGGGTTGGTTGGAAAAAATGCCATTCTGGCCCCAAAGATCCCCAAGAGGATTTTTAGTAGAAGTCGCAATAAAGCCCTATCATAAGTTTTATTAATCCTTTTAAATTCATGTATGGTCATTTATGACCACTGGATCCCATAAAGTATCCTTTGAGAAATTTTTTCCACTTTCTGTGTCTTCTACACGTTGAACTTCTATTACACATAACACCTTTAATCCACTGTCCCATAGTGCGTTCCTTGTCACTTGACCATGGTTGAGAATTACGAAATCCTTCCACAATAATCCTCATGTGGTTTGGAAGAACGTTCAACGTTCTTTATTGCTAATACTAAGTATCTATTGCTAATAGTGTGGCCGCGGTAGCCTAGTGGTCAAGGTCATGGATTCATGCCCTTCGTGGCTCACGCCAAGGGCTGTTGAGCACCCTCCGTGTGTATGGCGTCGCTGCACGTTAAACGTTGCTCCGTTGGTATGGGGTGCCTCTGCTCAGGTGTCGTCCTTCACGAGAATCTCCGCAACACAAGTGGAAAGTGCTTTTAATTTTAAAACGACTCAAGTTAATGAAAATTTCGGAAAAACATTAAAAGGTAGTATAAAATTAATCAGATATATATAATTTTAAAAAAAATGTTGTACAATAAGTTTTGTAAAAAAAACATGCTTTTTTTTTTGTCTTTATCTTAGGTAATGGGCGCAGAAGAGGAAACGAAGCACAGAATTTGTTCTTTAAAAAATCCCATAACGGCTCAATTATGTTAAGATCTAGGGATTGAGTGCACAATGTGAGATGTTCCGCTTCATCATCTTGCTCATTTAACCATGTTCGACCATAGATAACCAATTGGACAGGAGAATTATCATCTTAAATTACAGGATGTTCTCCAGGAGACAGAGTACACAGCGTAGGACAGAAAGGCAAAACAACACAAAGAAAATAAACAGTTCTTTAAGAGCGTTGCACATTTATTGTTGAAAATGCTATTCTCGAATTATAGGATTCAGCAGTAATATTCACAGAATAAATCTCAGAAGGTCTTCACACCTTCAACAGCTCTCGAACACAATTATCAGTGTGCAAAATACACGTATGTAAAAGATTACTCACAAGCATAGCCGAACTAATTGGTAGCCCTAATTGCTGGTTGAAACGAGACTGACTCTCGTTTCGGCAAGCATCTCTATTTATAGGTCCGGCGGAAGCTTCGAGAAAAACCCTCTTGTGTCACAGAGCTTGAAATTAGTGGGTTTCTCCACGTTTCTAGAAGAATCCAGAGGGTCACGAACTCGCCAAAATTGTCGCCAAATTGGCCGCCAACTTGGTTGCCAAAAATGTTGCCAACTTGGCTCTATCGCCAAGATTTCGCCAATTTTCATTGAATTGCAACTATAGCGTAAGGGTCGGCATTACTTGTGAATATTACAATTTTAACATAAAATAAATATAACATAAAGTAATATAAATGCATTACACATCCAAATACAAATTATTTACACTATTTATACAAAATTCTTAACAATATTTTGGAACAAACGATACAAAGATAATCGTGGGAATCAATATATTTTTAAGTTTTTTTCCATCTTTTAAAAACTGTCTACATAGAATTCTTGAAGACTTTCAAATTAATCAATTGAATTTTATACCTATTATTTCAAATAAGTAAATTTAGTTCCAGACGCAGAAATGTGGCATAAAATATTCCTTTTGCACCAACACTACTGGAGATAACTGTTACATAATAACGTTAATAGAGCTTTCTCTTTGTTAGATTCTCAAACTAGTTAAGAGAATAATTGCTCATACTAGATAGAAGTCCCCAAAACTTCAATCACTGGAAACATATAGTATATATATACCCCTTATTTATACATTCCAAACACGTTGAGAGCAATCCTTATTAGACTTTGTTTAACCAGAGTAAATTACATGGAATTAATCCTATTCTCGTCTATCCTAAATTCATTTTATAGAGATTTATAGTAATTTGCGAACATCTGTTGTGCATGTAACCTGGAATAATGCAGGGAGATGCTCTAAAGCTATTGAAGCGATATTCTGAAGTCAGATTTCCATAACTTAGACTCATCTTGTTATTTTATTAGCGATATCAATATTTACTAAATAATGTAATTAATTCAGAGGGAGTTTGGGGAAGAGAGTTTCTACACCTTTAAAATATTTTCTTTAAAATGTAAGTGAAAATTTTTTATATATTGTAATGGATTTTGGGATGAGATATTGTAACATTTTATAAATATGTGTATGCCGAATTATTTTGCGAAAAAGTTCGTTAATGGTGAATGATTTTCACTTTAAAAATGCATACATGGGGTGGGACAACCTTAATTTTGAAGCACAGAAATCCAATTGATTAACATTTAAAAATACAATCGATATAAATTGTATATTGCAGGAAAAATTCTCGCATGTTAGGAAACTAATTCTTCTGCTTTGTTTGAGTTTTAAAAGGAAAAAATACTATTAATGGCTAACTTTTTTCCTAGATAGTTTGATTTGATGACTGAGAATTTTTATAAAATTTTTCTTACATTTATTTTAATAATATTTAATAATCTTGTATTTATTACCATTAATCTTGTATTTATTACCATTTTACAGTGTCAGAAATACGATGCCATTTTTTATTGTTCTTTTGTTTGTTTTTAATATTGAAACTATCATATGTTTTAAGATAGAAAAATTAATATTTTAGTTTGTTAAGTTAGTTTTAATTCTAAAATTGGAAACACGCGCTATAAAGTGTTTGTGTTGGGATGTTTATTTAAAGTCAAATTTGGGATTTTACAGGGTTTTGTTGAATTCGACAGACAAATTCAGAGGAGTGAGAGCAGGCAGCATGGGGACGATAAATCACCGTAGAACATAAGGTTGTAAACCACTTTTAGTCCATGAAAATCACAATAATAGTAGCCATTGTCGGACGATGAGCCAGACGAGAGGAATGACCATACAAATGCAAGGGTTTAAAGCATAATGGTGTTGAAAAAACCTGTACGTCGGAAAATTTCCCCCTTCTGTCGGACCGTTATTCCTTCAAGGAATAACGGTCACTGTGCACCAAAACGTGTGGTTCATGCCCAATGGTGCACTAGCACAGTTTTTGATTGCAGTACATAACCACCTCCATACTACAAATCCCGGGAGGTGGATTGAACGCTGCGTACCTGTTGTTTGGCGACCACGCTTCCAGGACCTTAATCCCTTGAATTGCTTCTTCTGAGGCCACCTGAAATGGCTGGTGTATGAGACACCGACGGCTGCAGTGGAAGATCTCACGGCAGAGATCACCGACACTTCAGCTGACATTTCCAGCACACTGGATTTGTTTGAACGTGTCCGGCAATCCTTCTTCTGTCTGTGTCGACTGTACTTGGACCTACACGGCCCCTACTTCAAACAATTCCTGTGACAATCACTTGTCATTGCATTTCTGACTACGAGCTGGGATGTTCGTACATTGTTCGTATTGTAGAAGTGCTTTACGTCTAATAAAAGCATTCCTTACCTCTTTTTGCCTCTTTCAATTTCACTCTACATCACGCCCTTCATAACTATTTTCGCAAATTACTCCTATTAAACCTGGTTTGCATCCCCCTGTTCTATAGCGATTTGTCTTCCCCATGCTATCTACTATTACCTCTCAGAATTTTTCGTTCAAATTTGGCATCACCCAGTATATGTGTTTCTGCATGTTGTGGGTAATCAACGTTGCATAATTTCGAGAGATTTCCTTTACTAAAATAGTTGGTTAGCTTTCTTGTCCATGAAATTCTTTCACCACTTGTAAAATTTGAAAGGAAAATAATTTATTCGTATTTTTTGTTTTAGATCTTATTCTAACTACTGTTATTATTCGAAAATGAAATAATTCTCAGCATTTAATTTACACTGTTTTTCAAAGGAATAATATTACTCAAATTTTTTTAAAAAGTATTTGTAATTAATTAGATAACTGAAAATAATAACAAATGTTTTTTTTTTCTTTCAATATTTAACATTAGTGAATGAATTTCATGGAGAACGTAAGAAAGCTAACCAACTATTTTAGTAAAGGAAATCTCTCGAAATTATGCAACGTTGATTACCCACAATATGCAGACAGTCTCAACCCCTTAACTGATTTCCCCGTTCTCCAAACGGGTTACCGAAAGCTGTGCACAACCGGTTTGCCCGTACGCTGTACGGGCAGTGTTATTTTCTTCTTTCTTCTTTTTATTTGCAATAATTTTTAATTCTTATAATAAGATTATTAGTGCTAGTGTTTTTAAGTGATGCGGTTTGTCCATTGTACTGAAATACTTCTCATCAGGGATTTTCTTTGTGGGGAAGAAGGGAATTTAGGCAGGAATTTAGATTCTTGAAAATATTAGATAAAGAACAGGGATTGGTAAGGTAATGTGCAATTTGTTGCTTGAGAAGAAATGAAAATGGAAAGATAATCCAAAAAAGCCGATATTATCTCTGTCCTCATTGCAATGCTAGACTTAGTATTATTCCAGGATTAAAATTGCTTGTGCATATATATGTGCACACGCACGCGCGCACGCACACACCTAAACCGTGTTTGAAAAAGAGGTAGAAACATAATTCAATTCCTACTATTAGGTCACACTCTCTACATACTTATTTATTTGTTTATTTGTTCGTTTATTTATTTATCTTGGTGGAATTTTCAATCGTTAAAAAAAAATACATTTTAAAGCACTCCATTGAGCTGAAATTTTATATACATGATTATTTTGGATGACAATACAATAATTTTATTATAATTAATAAAAATTAATCGATTAAAACTAATTATTTAAAGAATTACAAATACAGCCACGTTGGCGACTTAGTGACCCTTTTGGCGACTTGTGTCAAAACTTGAAAAGGTTTTTTTTCTCACGTGTATTCAGTTGAAATGAAATTTTATATACACGATTGTTTTGGAGGACAATACGATACTTTAATGATAATTAATAAAAATTAATGACCACAATGTTTCGATTCTGACAAATGTATATTCATATTTATATTAATTGTAACTATTTAATAAAAAGTAGCTAAAATAAAAATTTTCTTTGTTGATCGAAGTAGGAATTCACTTACAAAATTTTTTTTTATGTTACTTTTTTTTAAGCATTATAGAAATACATTTAAGATATATGAAACATTCTTCATAGCATGCAGAGTGGACTTATAAAAAAGCAAACACTTAGGGGTTTTTGTGTGTTCCACAATCATAAAATAAAAAATAGTGTAAAAACTTTAAAATGGAATAATATTAAAATAAAATATTTCCATTTTATTAAGTATTATGTTTAGTTATATGCAATGAAAAATGGAAATTTTTTGGGATATATTGGGCAAAAAAGTGACCGCTTAAGGTATTAATTTAATATTTATGTAAAGTAAAATTCGAAGAATACTATTAGTAAAACTCACTCTTCTAGAAATTTATTCTTTTAGGGATACTATTTATAATTGATAATTGTTAAGATATTTCCAAAAGTATTTTTTATTTAGTGTTTCCTTTTAGCAATATATATCTCTTAGATAGCTAACTTCTGAATTATTATTTCCAATTTGTTATAATGATCACACATGATTTTAACAATATAAATATATATATATATAAGACCGCTACTTTTTTTAAAAAAAGAAGGCTATGTATCCATCAGTGTAATATCTTTTAAAATAAGGCTTGAAAACTAAATTGAAACGTATTCTTGAAAAGAGAAACAATTTATTTTAAAAGGCTTTTTAAAAGCGCCATTGTGAAATAGCACTACTCTAAATCAGATTCCGCCCATGATTTATTCGTCACTAAAAGTTTGGCGAAGTTGGCTGAAACTAAAGTGTGAATGACATTACTCCGTTCGGTATTGGCGTCGATGACCTCCAACCGAGGCAATGGCCTGTTTATATAAATCACCATTGAAACAAAAACGGAAATTGATTCCACTCTGACACTTTCCGTCTCAGAAAATAGAAATTGCGCCAAAAACAACAACACAGATAACGGAAAAGTGCTTTTATTTGCAATTCAGATCGGCGTAAGCAACAAAAAAAAAAAAGAAAGAAAGAAAAGAATAGTACCAAATATGTTTGATATTGATTCCGTTTGCACAGGAAATTGTTGAGTGGTGAATCACACAAATAAAATAAAATGACAGTGTGTATTGCAATTCGATTTGATACTCGCACCTGTCTCAATTTATATATATTTTTCAAAATTTTGTTTAAAAAAAATAATGAAACAAAAGATGTTTTTGTCTGTCTTTTTTGGAATTCCGAATTACATTTCAAAAATATTTCTTGTCATTTATTTTGATTTCATTGATAAGAAAATTGGTGAAATTGCAATGATTTGAGAATATTTCTTAA